>SJYV01001352.1:0-31769 GCA_006410875.1 Neotragus pygmaeus | reverse complement strand
CTACTGTGCATCACTGTTTTTTGGTGTTGGGGTTATGGAGCAGGTAGGCCAGCCAGGAGGCTGCTGGTTGCCATGGGAACAGTAGGTTTAAGGGGAGGATCCACCCTATGATTATTAGGGAATCTGAGGTAGGGCGATGCTCACCAGCCATATTGGGGGTTAATTCCCCTGGGCGCTATGGCAGTCCCTCCTGGGTGGATTTTCATGGTAGTCATTTTGGGTAGGGGCGCTGGCAGCCACGAGTGTAGTAAGCTTCTTCAGCTTCTTCTAAATGGTATTTGGTGTGCTAACTAACAGTTGGGTAGTACCTTGCTACTTCCAAAGCATCTTCATATGTGAACTCATTGGATGTTCCCAACAGCCCTGGGAAGTTAGAATTGCCCGTTTTGCAGATGAGGAGGCATATGCCCAGAAAAGGAAAGTGACTTGTTTCAAGTCAGTCAGCTCCTAGCGGGGAGAGCTGCCTTGTGCTGTTCTTTCCACACCATCCTGCTGCCTTGGGATATGGGAGAGACAGGGTTTGCGAGGAGGCACTGGCTCTAGCCGCCGGCTTCCCCTCTCACTTCACAGGTGTATGTGCATCTGTCCTTGTGACTCAGGCCCTGCCCACGTGGGATGAGCAGTGCTCCAGCTTCCTCATTTGACTTTCCTAGGCCACCATCTGAGGGCAGGCTGCTCGGGATGATCTAGAGGCAGCCAGCTCCATGCCTGGCACACTTCCTCCTGAGCTCTAAACAGCAGCCTTGGTTCCTCTCTGGGCCAGGAGTCTCACTGCCTTTTAGGGACCCCACAGAAAGCAGACAACAAGGAAGGGGCTGTTGAGCCCCCAGTGGGCCCTAGTGTTGGCCACGTGGGGCAGAGGGGAGGCATGGTTTAGTGTAGGTGTGTGTGTGAGGGGTGGCTTCCTCGGGCTCTCCTGGCTTCCCTGCCTCTGACAGCACTGTGTGTGTGCCAGGACCCAGCTGCTGTTCCTGCCCACCCACGCCTGGGCGGGCACTGCTGGGACACGCCAGGCCTGCTCCTGCTGCCTCGGGGGCTGGGTGGAGCTGGAGGAGTGAAAGAGGAGCCTTTAATTTGGGGACTCTCCACCCTTGCTGGAATGAGTGTAGACTTGAGCTCTGGCTTGGGGTCTGTCCTACACTGGTCCTGCCACCCTTGGGGGTGCTGAAGTCACTGAATCAAAGCTGTGGCTAGAATCTTCTACCAAACCTGTGGTGGTGTGGCCTAGGACCGGACTTGTCCTTTTGGGCAGTCTCTGACCACAAGTTCTAGGGCCTGAGGGAAGGGTGAAAGGGACAGAAATGTAGAGCTGGTGGAATGTGGGCAGGTTTCTAGACACAACTCCCGCAGATCCAAAACTCTCCCTGCTGTCGGTTGTTGGTTTTTGGGTGAATAGGGGCTTAGCTGGACAAAGAGGCAGGGGGGTAGTTGGCCTCTGACCAGTACTGGCTACTGTGCCAGACCCTCAGGCTTCTCCCCTTCTAGAATTCTTTAAGCTCAGTAGGGAGCCTGGAGAAGAGACTTGGGTTAAGGTGGAGGGGAAGAGGCAGGCCACAGATAGGAGCCTGAATGCTCAGGCCACCTCCCGAAAGTCCTTCTACTCCCTGGGGTGGCTCTCTGGGGTCCCAGGGGCTATCAGAAGCTAAGGAGGGAAAGCCTCAGGGGTTACCATGGTGACCTGCTACAGGCTTCCTGCTGGGCCATGTCAATCCCCTTATTTTCCAGAAAAGGGCTTTGTCTGGGGGTGGCCCCAGACAGAAAAGCTTGGTTTGATGATGGAAGGAGTGCTAGTTTTTGAAAACGGGGCGGGGGGGCGTGGTGGTAAACAGTTTAACTAGGCACTGTCATCCTCTTCCTCTCAGCCCCTACTCCTGGTGGATACAAAAGGAGACCTGCAGGGTCCCTGCTGTAGAGGATGACTAGCATATTACCTGACCTCAGGCTTAACTCTCACAGGCTGCATACCCACCCCTCATGGCCCCTGGCCACATTCTGGGGCTTCTCACAGGCCCAGATGCACTTTTCTCAGTGGTGGGGAAGACAGAGGCTGAGAAGGCACCATCATGGTGCACCAGGGTCAGGGAAGGCAGGTCTCAGGCTCTGCTCCCTTCTGCATTTTAGGAGAAGGTGAGTTTCCCTCTGCCAGCTGCTATGCAAATAAGCTCATGCATATTTATGAATCCTGTTTGCTGAGGTTGATGAGAGTCTGAGGGGTACTGGGGGCAATAGTCCTCTCTCTTTCCCATTCCCCCACCCACTATGTAGACATCTGTTTCCTTGGTTGTGTCTAGGTTCCAGGGCTCCAGAACCCAAGTGGTGGTGGGAGACTGCTCAGAGTTGACAAAACTCCCTGATGGGTGAGGCGGGCCAAGTGGTTAGAAAAGAGAGCTGGCCTCTACCCCTATGCGTGCTCTCTGTCTACCTGCTGTCATCTCCAGGTAGGGTCTTGTGGAGGAGAAGCTGTACAAGGATTCAGCCAATGTTTCAGGTACTCTTAGACCTCTGGGGGATAACCTCCTGGGTGAGTTTAGGCTCCCTGGCTTGGCTTTGAGCACCCCTCAGTAGGAACATTCACCTGGTTGCTCATTCCCTCACATGAGGAGCTTGGACTCAGTGGCTCTCAAAGGTTCCTTCTAGTTGTTAGAAGTTGTCTAATCCTACTGCCTGGTTGGAACCAGTATGAGGATTAGAAAGTAAAAAATGCCTTGGGAATTATGAAGGCTTTGGTGAAACTTCTCGGCTTTTTGTGGTGTATGGAGTTGGAGGTGTTTTCTCTTAAATGTTTGTGTGGGCCACCTCCCATGCCTGCTTCCTTGCTGGCCCTCTGGAGTTTGGTAAAGCCAGGTACTAAGTGGGGAGACCTTCTCGTTGTGACTTTTACCCTCCTGCACAGCAGGATGGAAGATTCCAGCTTAGTGGAGCCTCCCTGGACATGGAGAGAGGGCTGCTGTTCTTCATCTACTTCATCTGCTTGGTCTAGTTCCTTTACCTCCTTGGATATCATTTCCCTCCATCAGGTGAGGATACTGAGCTCCCTTGTAGTCCCTGCTGTGGAATGGGTCCTTGGGGAGTGGAACCATGTTTTTCCATTATCAAATTCATTCCGCTGAAGCACTACTTTCAGCTCTTCATTGCCCTTTTTGCTGGAGAGTCTGTCCCCAACTGGATGAAACCCACATTGATTGTTGTAACCCTTGCCTTTCAGTCTGACCCCAGCTGAGCTTTTCCGCCTCTTCTGCTCTTCTCTACCCGTCACTGGGACAATCCATGGCCTAGATTTTGTGTCCCACCCACTGCTGTCTATTCTTGCTGGGTGTTGACTTCTTATTCCTCCCCTGGGACCTGCTTTCATCCTACTCTTTCTGTAGGACCATTTCTACACTCCATCTTAGCCAAAAGGCCAAGAAGTGATCTATGGGACCATTTCTGACTGTCCTGTCAGATGAGCTGTCTCCTTCCTCTCTGCTTCCAGCCCTTGCCTTTTGACCCACCATCCTTGCATGTAGCCTCCAGATAGCCTGGTGCTGTCCATTGCTGCCACATGAACCATTTATTTTTCCAACCCACACTAGACAGTAAAGTCCTTATGGATGGAGCTGTATCATCTTTTCCTCTTTCCTACCCAAGAAACAAGACTGGGCTCAAAGGTCCTTGGTGTTAGTGTCTGTTTTCCTGCCTCAGACTATTTCTAAACAGGAGTCAAATGGTTGAGTGCCAACTGTGTGCTCTGTACATGCCATCATGTCTCCCCTCCACCATCTTTAGAGGTGAGATTCTTATCACTCCCAGTTTATAAGTGAGGCCACAGAAGCTTAGGGAGATCAGGCAGCTCTTGCAAGGTTGCAGAGCTTGTAAGGGCCACTGTCTGTCTGATTCCAAAGTATGTCTTCTTTCTCCTACATTTCCCAGGCTCAGAAATGGCTGAGAGAACTTACTGTGTACTTAGGCAAGGACAGGATGATATGAATCAGTGGCCCCAGGCAGCTGCCATCCCCTTGCTATTTCCCAGTGCCTGGCCTTCTGGATCAGAAGATGAACCTGGCTCAGGAGGCGTTTATCCATTTTCTCTCAGGATTGGGAGCAGAGTCAGAGTGTGTGTGTGTGTGTGTGTGTGTGGTCAATAAAAGGTGGGTGAGCAAGGTTCTTGGGGCCCTGTCCTATATGATCTGTCATTCCTGCTTGGGCCTCTTCTTCCCTTTCTCTGTTCTTCTTAGCAGTGAGACTGGTCAGATTTGGGCATTTGGGCTCTTGCATTATGGGGATGGGATGAGTCCTGGTAGGATGCTAGGCAGTGGGAGTGGGGAGTGGAGAGAGCTGTGTGGAGCTTTACCTGGCTGGAGACTATGCCCATTATCCCTTGGCTCTAGGGAAGGTCTGTTCCTATCTCCTTATCATGCCCAAGATTAACACGAATAGGGGAGAAGACATTGGTCTCAGATAGGTTGTGCACCCCCAGCCATTGACTGCGAGCTGCGGGGGTGGTTTCTAGGGCATGTGTGGGCTTGTTCTGTGTGTGTTTCTGTGTTCTGTGCACATAAGTGCATACACATGTGTGTGTGCTAAGGAGCTGGTAGCAGTGGCTATGAAGGAACGTGAATGTGTTGGGGGTGAGAGAAGGACAGGGCCACCACCTCCAGGCAGCCCAAACCCGACACCTTGGTGCCCAGCCCATCTGCCACGTCAGCCCCCTGCGGAAATACCACATTAGGACAAAGGGCTCTCCCAGCTAGGTAGTGCCCTGCCCTGTCGAACAGTCAAAGCCTGGCAGTCTTGCCCATGGGCCACCCCTTCCACGCCCTGCTGGCAGTGTGGTTCTCTTTTCCCACCCGCAGCATAAGGTTGAAGGTACAGAATGTCTGTCCTCTCCATCTCTACCCAGTGGGCCTAGCCTGGTCCTCATTGTCTGCTCTCCTGGTTCTGGGAATGGCTGGAGACCCCCAACCCTGAGGCTAACCATCTCTTTCTTTTTGGGCAGGTTTCTGAGCGGGAAGGGGCTGGTGATTTACCCAAAGATTGGAGACAAGCTGGACATCATCTGCCCCCGAGCAGAAGCTGGGCGGCCCTATGAGTACTACAAGCTGTATCTGGTGCGGCCTGAGCAGGCAGCGGCCTGTAGCACCGTGCTTGACCCCAATGTGCTAGTCACATGCAATAGGCCAGAGCAGGAAATCCGCTTCACCATCAAGTTCCAGGAGTTCAGCCCCAACTACATGGGCCTGGAGTTCAAGAAGCACCATGATTACTATATTACCTGTGAGTCCCTACCCACCATGTGGTTCTGTCTTGTCCTGTAGTGGTGGGAACTTCTGAGTAGTACAAGGATACTACACACATTTCAGGCCCAGCCTGATCCAGTCCCCTTGAGGATTGGCATGCTCTCCTCCTAGCCTGGTATTGGAATTCTGGCCCCAACAATTACCATGGAGTCTGCTGCCAGCTCGCCCTGGCTCTTAAGAGTTGGGAGAGGACTCCAATCCGTGGTGCTCTCTCTCTTATTTTCTTTGCCCATCTAAGATCTAATCTTGGGAATGGCAGAATTGGCAGACCTTCAACCTTTCTCTTTATGGGAAACTGAGGCCCCAGGAGGTGAAGGGGCTTCTTTCCTAGATCACACAGGGAGAGAGAGGATTGGGTCTCCAATCTAGTTCTCCTGACCTCCAATCTAGGATTCTTTCCAGTCTGTAGAGAAGCCTCCCTCACCTTGCGAGTTCTAATTGATTGGCCGCTGAGCCACATTACCCAATGAGGAGACACATTTGGTTCAACTAAGAAAGAAGGGCCAAGGCCTGGTCATGATAGAGGAGCAGCATCTTTGTGTGAGAGGCTAGGTCCCGGACTCTTCCTAGTGGGAGAGAAGTAGAAAGGTTCACAGGTGGGTGGGACTGCTTGTAACTCCCAAGTTCCCAGTTCTATTCTTATGGACTCAGGCATCTCTAGGGCTTCTAGGTAATGCTGGCAGACCCCTCTCCCCCTGACTGCTCTGGCCTCTTGCTGCAGCTACATCCAATGGGAGTCTGGAGGGACTGGAGAACCGGGAGGGAGGTGTGTGCCGCACACGCACCATGAAGATCGTCATGAAGGTTGGGCAAGGTGAGCATCCAGGCCAAGGGCTCCCCAGCTGGGCTTTTGCAACAGATGCTCCTGATTGAGTGTGGGGGCGTGGAGAGTAGTGGCAGAGGGGGCAGCAGGGATAGAATATCTGAGGTCCAGCATCTGGACCATTCTTGGTTGGGAGGTACTACATAACCAAGGTACCTGTGCTTGTGGAGTTTCCCTGGCTTACTTGTCCTCTCCTCACCTCCAGACCCCAATGCTGTGACACCCGAGCAGCTGACTACCAGCCGGCCCAGCAAGGAGGCAGACAACACTATCAAGATGGCCACGCAGGCCCCCGGTGGTCGGAGTTCCATGGGTGACTCCGATGGCAAGCATGGTGAGCATATGGGAGTTTCCCAAAGGGCAGAAGCCATTGCTTGGCTGCCTGTCCAGGCGCTAAATCTGAAGGAAGGCAGGGCATAGCCCAGGATCTGCCATGTATCCCTGGGACCCTGGCTGACCTTTCTCCCCTCCCTCCCCCATCCACAGAGACTGTGAACCAGGATGAGAAAAGTGGCCCTGGTGGGAATGGAGGCAGTAGCGGGGACCCCGACAGCTTCTTCAACTCCAAGGTGGCGTTGTTTGCAGCTGTGGGCGCCGGCTGCGTCATCTTCCTACTCATCATCATCTTCCTGACCATCTTGCTACTGAAGCTGCGCAAGCGGCACCGCAAGCACACACAGCAGCGGGCGCCCGCCCTCTCACTCAGTACCCTGGCCAGTCCCAAGGGGGGCAGCGGCACTGCGGGCACCGAGCCCAGCGACATCATCATCCCCTTACGGACTACAGAGAACAACTACTGCCCCCACTATGAGAAGGTGAGTGGGGACTACGGGCACCCCGTCTACATCGTCCAGGAGATGCCGCCCCAGAGCCCAGCGAACATCTACTACAAGGTCTGAGGGCCTGAGCAGCCTCGGTCCCGAGGGACACTCAGCTGGGACTGCACCTCTCCTTCCTCACCTACATCCCTCCCTTTGCCAGCTGTGCCCACCTTTGTATTTAGTTTTGTAGTTTCTTGGCTTTTATAATCCCCCTTTTGCTGCACCCTCTGGGCTTTGGAGGGGGGTGCTTGTGCCCCCAGCCCCCATGCTCTTGTGCCTTCCCCCTCTGGCCAGGCCTCTGGGCTCTGCGGGGGTGCCCCTTCTTGGAGGGCAGGGTCGGACGCTGATGGACAGCAGGCAGGGAGATGCCCCCCTGGCCCTGCCCCACTTCGCCCCCTTTCTCCCTTCCCAGGACTGCTTGTCCACTATCATCACTGTTTTTAATGTTTTGTGTTCATTTTTTAGCTGTCAACTCATTTTCATCTGTTTTTTTTTTTTTTTTAAGAAAATGGAAAAGGCAGCCCCTCCCCAGGTTTTCTGAGCCTGGCCTACCCCAGTATCAGGGGCCTGGGGCAGGTTGTGACCAGCCAGGAAGCATAAGATGGCACTTCTTTTGTAAACTCCTTGACATTTTTTTTTTTTTTTGCAGGGGGGGCAGGGGGGCGGAGGCAGGCCAGGGCTGTTCTTGCCCATGAGGGAAGACAAGAGTGTCACTGGGCAAGGTGTCTCACCCTCCCCCACTGACCCTGCTTCTACAGTGCTGATCTTGGCAATGGGGTAGTGGCTGCCACCCTTCCACCAAAAAAAAAAATCCCTTCCTTGTGGGATTCTTGGGCATCTCCTGCCTCCCTCAGTCTCACGGTAATTAACGTCTTAATTGGCTGTTGCCTGGGGAACAGGAGAGCTGCTGCAGGCAGATGACCTCATGGGGGGTGGAGGGAGGTGAGGTGCCCAGGTGGCTATTTGCCCTGCAGAGCTGGGAGTTCCCCCCTCTCCCCTCTGCCCTGTTCTCCCCTCACCTTTGGCATCCTTGGCCTGGTGGGGAAACAGAAGCCCAGGGTGGAGAACTAAGCGGGTATAAGGCCAGGTGGCCTGCTCCTTTTCTGGGCTCTATCACAGGTGGGTGTCCCCCTAACCCAGCTCCCACTAGCCCCCCAATCTTGGTCTGGGGCTTGGAAAGAGGAAGAAGCTTGCCCAGGGCTTGGCCAGCACGCCGTGCACTTTGACCCCGGCTCCTTGCCAGCACGGCTGCTAACAGACTGCCACTTGCAAGCGCCTTGCAGGCGCTCCCAGAGTGGCCATGGAAGGAGCTGGGCCTTCCACCATCCACCTCCACACTGCCTCCTGGCCAGCTGCCCACTCCAGAGCCAGGTGGGAGAGGGAGCAGAACAGCCAGCCCCTTCCAGGTGGCAGTCAAAAGGGTTTTTTTTTGTTTTTGTTTCTATTGCCATTTGTGTAAATACTAGTCTTTTTGGAAAAAAAATAATGTAAAGATGTTTTGTATAAACTCTGAATTATTTTTCTTGTTGCTTTTTTCTTAGAAAAAATGAGAACTAAAAAAAAAAAAAACCACATGGAGAAATGGGTGTAAAATGATGTCGTGATGTTTGGGGAATGAAATGTGAGTGTATGAGTGAATATATGAATGAGACACAGAGAGAGATTGTGTGTGTGTGTGTGTGTGTGTGTGTGTGTGATTTTCACCTGACCAAAACGCTGGTGATCTGGGCAGGTATGGGAAGATGGTGACTATCCTGGTGGAGCGAGATGCTGCAAGTGTTCTGTGCCCTTCCTCATCACAAATTCCTCTGCCCTCTTGTTCTCTAGATACTGTGACCATATCCCCCTCTCCATCCTGTCACCACTGTGGCATAGGCCACGGGCATCTGCCCAGTCTGGCGTTAGGCTCAGCTAGAGAGAGTAGATGGGGGAGGGGCTGTTCCCATGGGGACCTGGGTGTGTCCACAAGTACTGCCACCAACTGGCTGGGGCTAGATCTGGAACCTGCTGACGGGCCCAGCCCTGCCCTGCCTCAACACACCTGGAGGTGGATGGAAATAACTTCCCAAGAGCTGGGCCTCAGCTTTGGCCCACTGGGTAACCAAGCTGCTTTAGGCATCCCAGTTCGCTACTTAGCCAGAAGAGTCTTCTCTCTCCTGCACACCAGAGTTCTCAGCATGGCATACTTGGGGGCTTCTGGCTGACAGTTAAAGCCCTGAGTACCCAGTCTCTCTCCCACAGGCTGAGGGTCTGAGAGTGAAGTGAGTACCCTGAATAGGGTTTGGCCACAGTCCCACAGCAGAGACTCAGGCTGGCAGGGCCTGGAGCAGCCCACAGTCTTCTTGGTAGGGGATTAGCTATTGAGATGGCTGAGACAGATATCAGGAGAGGAGAACAAGTGGGATCCCAGCAGCTAAAAATGGGTAAGAAGGAACTAGAGGAAAGGAGGAGGAGGAAGGAAGGGGAGGGTTAGTTAGTGATCCAGAGCAGGAAGCCCCAGCACACCAGCCAAGGAGTAGGCAAGGCTGTGAGGGAAGTGGGAAGCGCGCAGAGAAGGCTAGGGGAGGAGAATCACGGGACCTGCAACGGTGAAGGGGAGGGAGGCTGGCTGGAGCAGGCAGGGCTGGGCCCGGCTGGGGTGCTTCTGAAGCCAGCTGGGGCAGAGGCTGTTTATTTGGTTTCTCATTAACCAAAGGAAGTGCCTGGATCAGATGGGGCCTCTGCTGCTTGACTGCCTGCCCAGAGCAGGGCCCCTGCCTGGGCCAGGGGTCTCTACCCAAGGCTGGTTTAGGCCAGATTAATTTCTCTAACTGAAGGGGATCTGGATTGGGTAGAGCCCTTCCCACACGTCACCAACTGAGTGTCCTTGGGTGGCTCACTACCCAGCCTTGGACACCGGCTGCCCCCACCGTCTCAGTGGGGGATCGAGTTTCTGGGGGCCTGTTGAAAGTAGCTGTGGGAATGTGAAGTAAAATCTCTGGGAGAGGGCAAAGCAAAATATAGGGCAACTTCTCCAACAGCCTAGAAGATTTGTGACCTCTGTTGTCACTTGCTCTGGCCTGGGAGCCGAGGATGCTGTTGGTCTGAACTCCATGTCTGTGCTTTGCCAGCCACACAGCACCACTCAGTAGCCCTTTGTGGCAGAGTGTCCTTCACCTGGACAGTGCCTGCCACTGGAAAAAAATGCACTTTTATACTTGTTATCTCATTGAATTTCATAAACTTCCCTGTGAGGGTAGGAGGTGAAGGATTCTTGGCCTCACATTTGAGATGAGGAAACAGACCTATTGCAAGAATACACATCAAGTGAATGCAAGTCCGAGGCTTCAAGCCCAGGTCTTTTACTATACTGTGAGCAAACAGAAGTTGCTAGAGGGTGATTCTCCTCCACCCGACCCTTAAACACACACACACACACACACATACTCCTTGCCCACCTTGGGTGAGACAGGAAGTGTGCTTCCTTGTGGCTCTTGAAGAAGGGGAGCCATTCCCTCCTCATTCCCTTACTGTCTCTGTGGGTTAGGGAGGGACCAAGCCTAGCTAGCTGGAGGCAGGGGGTGTGAGCTTTCTGTGGTAGGGCCCCAGACCGGCCCCACCCTCAGCTCTCCTTCCTATTCCAGCTGGGCCTAAACTCCCTCCCAGTGAGTCAGGGATAGAGGATGCTTCCCAGGTGAGGGTGGGGCTGCTTGGCTTCCTCCACAAGCTGAGTCCAGATCACCAATGAAGCCAAGCTGAGCAGGTGCTAATCAGGCCTCAGTTTCCCTGAATGGCTAGGCTTTGTGGGGCTGAAAGGCAAGGGCTGTTGGGACTTACTGCACTGATCAATTTTAAGCTCCCAGCCTCCCTGAGGCACCAGGGATGTGGATGGCCTGACACCCTCTAGTCAGGGACATGAGCATGAACCGAATGATGTAAGAAAAGACCCGGCCCTACTGGGACCATCCTAGGTTGGGCCCTACTGAGAAAGCGGCCCTTTGGCCACCTGGCATCAATCACTCTCGGAAATCCGGCCTGCCTGCCTGCCTGCCTGCCTGCCTGGTCTCCTGTCCTGCCCAGGCACGTCACAGTCCCACTGACACCCTAGCTGAGTCAGCCCCAGCCTGCTGGGGGACCCTCCTCGCCCATCTGCTGCCAGCCTCCTGTACAGCTGGCCATCAGATCTGGGGAGTGAGGGCCTCAGCTGGTGCTTGTTAGGTTGGGTCCCCCTTCGGGAGGCTGCTGAGGGGGAGACCAACCCCCATCCAGATCAGGGGTCATAGAACCCAAACTGAAAGCAATTTAAGGGCATGGGGGAGACGATAATTATAGGTTCTGTTTCCAATGGTTAATTATCTAGCTGGCAAAGAGAAAGGAAAGAGGGAAAACTGGGCGGGGGAGGGGGGGAGAGTGGATAAGGAATGTGTGAATGGGTAGGGAAGGGCAGGAAAAGTTTGCCATGGCGCCTTTTGAAAGAGCTCTGNTATGAGACCTTAGAGGTTCCATGAACCACTGGTCCTTAACCATTTTACCACCTAGGACTGTCCTTTTTAATTATTCCTTCCCATTCTTCTCTTCCCCTTGTGTTCAATCCAAAGGCTTTAAAGATCTTGTCTACCAAAAACTGCATTTGAAAAATATAAAGCAGAACCAGCAGGGAAGGCTGGTCTCCTGGCAAATCAGATACCACATTTGAGAGGTGTATGGATTTTACCTTCTCTCCCTACCCTGCTTCTTCTGAACTTGAGTTTGAATGACTTGATGTGACTTCTGGGCAAACCAGATGCTGGGGCTGGGCCCCCTGCAAATAAGAACAGAAAGATAAGTCTTTTTCTCTCTGCTGTTGGTGTGAGTCTATTGTCATGGTCTAGGACTAACTGCAACAGACAATTGATCCTACTGCCCAATTATTGTCAGAAGGCAGTCCTTGAGATCAACTACCTGAAAACCCAGATCATCAGCATTGGCAGACAACCCCCAGCATTCAATTGATTTCTCTCCAACAATTTAATACAACAGGTCAAATCATTCAGTTACCTGGGGGTGCAATTTGCAACCAATTCATCTTGGAGGGTTCACCAGGAAGCTATATTGCCTAAATTAGATGTTCTTGGGGGCATTTTATTGAGAGTTTTTAAAAGGCCACAGTGGCAATTGGTAACGCCTGCTTTGAAAATGTTCCAGACAGAGATGGCTGCAGGCCTGACTCCATGGCGGAGAACCTTTTATGCTGGAGGGAATTCAGAACTGTTTGCAGGGGAATGGTGTCCTCATCCACGGCAACCTTCTGGGTCTTTCTGTGAGAATCTCTCTTAGGCCCTCTTGACCCATCAAAGCCCTCCCCTCTGCCAGGCTCTCCAGTCAAGCACAGAGCTCTGCCTAGCATCAGTGACTCACCATGGCGACACTCTGGGATCCCTCTGGATAACTTAACCTTGAAGCCCCTGATGCCCTAGCCTTATCAAGAGCTCATTCCGAAGAATTAATATTTATGGTAGGCTGTCTGCAAAGCAGACTCCCCACCTATCTCCTGGAGTCTTTTATTATCCTTAGTTTAAGGCAGTTCATCAGTGAGCTGGGTATTTGGAGTGCAACACTGCGGTCTTGCCAGAGGCAGAAAAATGATTATTAGTTTGATTCTGGTAACAGAGAGACCTGGGTTTGCATCTAGCCCTACCACTTTTGGCCTGTGTGTCCTTGGGCAAATGATTTCACCTGATGCTCAGTTTCCTCATCTATAAAGTGGGAAATAGCTATAATAACAATAATAAAAAACAATAAGAATAATATTAATAATCATTACTAACAACAATAAAAAATAATGCTCACCTCCTGAGTTGATTTGGGGGGATCTATGCCTGGCACATAGTAAATGGTGGCTATTATTGTTTATTTTTATTCTTGGAGAATTGCCCTGGGTCCTTGTAGCAGGTAGCTGGAGGGAATATTTTGAGAAAGTCAACCTGGTCATTGCTAGCTACAGGGATGTTATTGAAGACACTGCGTGGTAGCTTCTCTCAGGGTCCTCTTTGTGAAGGGTTAAGGGAAAGATGTGATTTCCTTTCTGACCAGGGAAAGCCATGCTTCCCTGGAACACTTGGTTTATTTTTATGTTACAGATGCTGTGAAGCTTATAATTGATGATGTTTGCCTCTTTAATGTGGCTACCAGGAGAGCTGAGAGCCAAATGCAGACTCTAGTAACTATAGAACTTTAGAGAAGGCATTTTGTGTGTGTGTCAATTTTATTTCCAGCTTTATTATTTTCCTACCTCATTTTTCTTTATCTTGATTTCTCTCAAGTACATATTTTATCATTTTCTATTTTATGGCATTTGTTCAGCTGTCCCAAATCTTTTGATGAATAACTTGTGATATAAATTAATGTTCTAAAAGGTACCATCATTTGCTGAATGTTCTTTTACCAGTGCTTACCAAGAATTAAATTATTTAATCTCACAATCACCCTATCAGAAAGGTACAATTATTATCATCTCTCTTTTATAGATGAGAGAACTAAGGTTCAGAAGGCCAAGTTANAAGGTACCATCATTTGCTGAATGTTCTTTTACCAGTGCTTACCAAGAATTAAATTATTTAATCTCACAATCACCCTATCAGAAAGGTACAATTATTATCATCTCTCTTTTATAGATGAGAGAACTAAGGTTCAGAAGGCCAAGTTACTCACTCTAGGTCACACAGCCTGGTAGACCCAGGAAACAATTTCTACTCTCTGAGTCCAGAGCTATACCATCATTCTGCTGTGTGCCTCTGATAAGTAGGCAGATTTCTATGGGATGTATGTGTATAGAAGACAGGTTAGATAAATAGGTATAGGCAGGTAAGGTAGGCATAGGTGGCAGAGAGTGAGATGAAAGATATGATTAGTTTTTCCATAAGATAACTAGGGTTGCCTTATGGAGGTGATATAATTCTAGCCCAATGCAAAAAGAACTTGATGTCTTAGCCTAAACAATCCTACCACAAGAAAATGTTCATTTTCCCTTAGAGCTTTCAAAAATTGAGATATTGTGGCTGTTCATTAACACCTTCACGGACCCCACTTCATTCATGCGTGTATCCATTGTGCAGCTACTCTGTGGCACGATGGGTCCCCATCCTCAAGGGCTCCTGACTCCCTGAGATAGATATACATGACGACTAGAAATCATGGTACAATTGCTGAAACCCAGGCCTCTCCAGAGTGTTTAGGAAGTACAAAGGTAGCCAGGGATGGGGAGCAGGAGGTCACTGAGAGTCAGGAAATGATTTAAGTCATCATCTCATTGAGAAATGCTTCCAAGATGAGGAGTTGAGCTAAGGGTAGAGGATGATTAAGACTTTGCTAGGCTACAGAAGTGCCAGAGGGCAGACAGAATCACATGGGAAAGGCGCAAAGGTGGATGAGACTAGGGCACTTTGGAGAAGCTGCAAATAATCTATTCTGGTTGGAAGGCAGAGGGTATTTCAAGTGGCCTAAGAGATGAAGCTAGAGGAGTCAGGAGGCCAAATTATGAAGGGTCAAGGCATTTGAAGTTCACATCAGGACTGATGAGGAGTCCTGGAAAGGTTAGAGTCTGGGAAGGGACCTGATCAGCTTGTTGTTTTAGAAAGTCATCCACATCCTCAGAGCGGAGGGGGAAGGGGTCAAGGCAAGGAGAACAGCTAAGATGTAGTTTCCACTGTCCCATCCTGAGCCGCTATTAGATGTGCTGCTCTCTAAGCCAATATTCACTGAGTATCTATTGTCAAGCACCGTTGTGGGCACTGGAGAGATCTCAGTAAAGAACATAGACAAATGTTGTCTATGCCCTCGGAGACACACAATAGACAGAATAAATAAGTAATCTATATATTATATTAGAAGGTGATTTGGGTTACAGGAAAAGAGAAAATAGAGCACAATTAGGAGGTTCAAGATTGTCATGGTGGGGCTGGCTTCAAGCCTTATCGAGAACGTGATATTTCACTAAAAACGTGAAGACAGAAAGCAGAGGTCATATGAGGACTCTGCCTGTGTCTGATTCCCACAGGTGTTCACAGCCCAGACCAGTGGACTTGGGCTTTAGTGGTCCTGGGTTCAAGTGCTGTTATGCTGGGCAGGAAACTGCCTTTTGGAACTTGCACTTTCTCTTGTGCTCCTTGCCTTCCGTGGCCATGGTGACATGATGGGCACAACAGAGTTTTGTAGTCTGACACAGNGTGGTCCTGGGTTCAAGTGCTGTTATGCTGGGCAGGAAACTGCCTTTTGGAACTTGCACTTTCTCTTGTGCTCCTTGCCTTCCGTGGCCATGGTGACATGATGGGCACAACAGAGTTTTGTAGTCTGACACAGGCAGGGCCCAGAAGTAAAGTGCTTATCATGAATCTTCTCTCCAGTGTCCCTTCCCAGGCCTCTGGCGACCCCAAAGCTCTTTGCACCTGAGGAGCCAGTGGAAGATACAGCCGTGGGAGAGTTGCTGACTGTCTCTTGCTCAGGGAGGGTGAGCAGCTTCTCTCAGCTCCAGAAAGGCTGAAACTGGGCCATGGGCTGGGCCTGTGGCATTGCGGCTATTGCCTCTACCATGCACCACTGGGCATGAACCCACCATGTGGCAGAGCTGGAAGAAAGCCCTGACAAATCATCCAGCTCAGCCCCTATGGGCCAGATGGGAAAGCTGAGGCCAGCGAGGGCAAGAGACTTACTCACAGGCACACAGCGAGTGATTTAGAAACACCTGGCCTTGGGGTCTAGGTCTCCTAGCTCCCACATGGATTGAGGTAGAGCCAGGAGACTGCTTTGACCCAAGTGAGTTTGTTCATGGTTATGGACTACTCTGGATTTTTTCTCCTACCAAGGCTTCCTTTGGCGGCTTGGCGCCCACTGCTAAAAATAGCTAACTAATATTCTTTCAAGAAAGTTTCACTCATTATCTCATTGAATCTCTCAACAACCCTATGAAATGCTCTTCTTACCTCTCTTCNAAGGCTTCCTTTGGCGGCTTGGCGCCCACTGCTAAAAATAGCTAACTAATATTCTTTCAAGAAAGTTTCACTCATTATCTCATTGAATCTCTCAACAACCCTATGAAATGCTCTTCTTACCTCTCTTCTTATTGGTGAGGAGACTGAAGCACGGGCAGGTTAAGTGACTTGTCCAAGGTCACACATTAGGAAGCAAGGGAGCTGGCTGATTTGGGCAGTTCTGTTCAGAGTCTTTGTTATTTAGCCATTAGGTTATGCAGGTGTGAGATGAGTGTGTGTGTACATGATGGTTGTGTGTGTGAAGATGTTTGAATATGTGTTAGGAGGGGTTCCTGGCTAACTTTTGATTGCTCACTCATGCTCTGNGCTGATTTGGGCAGTTCTGTTCAGAGTCTTTGTTATTTAGCCATTAGGTTATGCAGGTGTGAGATGAGTGTGTGTGTACATGATGGTTGTGTGTGTGAAGATGTTTGAATATGTGTTAGGAGGGGTTCCTGGCTAACTTTTGATTGCTCACTCATGCTCTGCACAGGGGTTGCCTAGGGGACAGGGCAAGCTAGCTAAGAGATATTTCCCTGGCAGGCGCCTGTGGGAGCTGGATGGGGGTGCCTGTGGTTCACATGAACCATGACTTAGAACAACACACACAGTGAGAACATGCACAGTTAGCATTTATAGAAGACACCATTTGCACATGGTTCTCCAACTGTGATCTTAGGACCAGCAGCCTCGGCATCACCTGGGAACTTGTCAGAAATGCAAATTCCTGGGCCCCACCCCAGTTATACTGAATCAGACAGTCAGGGTGGGGCCCAACCATCTGTGTTTTAACAAGCCCTCCAGGTAATTCTGATGCATGCTCAAGCGTGAGCTTTAGGACAGATGAGAGGGGCCGAAAGCATGTTGGGGTGCCTGCTTCCATGTACATGTATGCATGTGTTCAGGGCACAGCAATTTACAGTCTGTAAAGGGCTTTCTCACCCCTAACTTCTGATCCTCTCAAGAATGGGGATCCCGCCCACTTCCCAGATGAGTAAACTGACATCCAGGGAAATGAGGTCATACAGCAGCTGGTCACTAACAGACACCAAGCCTGGCAGTTTTGCACCCCGCACTCAGTGCCGNGAAGCCTGAAATGGTAGCTAGCCCTCTGGGTACTGTGGTGATTATCTCAGTATCTACTTTTCAGTTCTGAGTCAGGTCAACAGTAAATTTCACAAAGTGCTATGTCTCTTTCTTCTGAGTGTTGTATTTAATGAAGGCTGCCATCTTGTTAGAATATAAAATTGAGTCCAAACATCTCTAGGTGTATACTTTGTCCCAATCCTATAATTTGCTCGGGTGTTCTGCAAGGGGAAGAGAAGAGCCTTACATATTCACCCACTGGTTATCATAGAGAGGGTGGTAGTCTCTTAATCTCATTTACATTTTGCTATAACAGGAAAAAGTTCCACAGGCAGCAAATTCCTCAGATTATATGATTGTGCTCCTTATAGGTCAATGACTAAGGAGAGGGCTGTATAAAAAGCATACTTTCGGCAGTACATTTTTATTTCTCTTCCTTTTTATTAAACCAGCTCTGACAGATGAAAAGGAATCTCTGCTGTAGCTCACATTTCCTATGTTAGGCATACTTCAGCCATAAACTTAATTATCGCAAGAATTTTAAAATGACTCCAACTTTTTCTGCACTTGGTACCACAGAATACCAAGTTCTATTTTTGAGCTGATAAAATCCTCCTTCTGAAAGCATTTGTTTATTATATTACAGCTTCACATGAGCTGAGCTCCATCCTGACCCCGTGTTAAGTGTCTGTGGTAGATTTCATTACATCCATATACTGGAAGTCCTGCCAATATACTGGCAGCAAAATCCTAGTGGAAAATAAATGGCAATAAAAAAGAGAAATGATAGCCTCTGTGAGTGGTGAGGAGCACAGCTTTATTGAGGCTGGACAACCCCAGAGTAGTGACTTGGCATGCAGACATGAGCTTAAGACAGTGTGAGTGAAAGCTGATATTGGAATAACGACTCTGTGGCACAGACATGGGAATAATTTAATTAATTGCACTGAAATTTCTTTGATGAATAGTTATGTGGTGATAAGCATGAGGTCGAACAGCGGAATGAGTTTCAGCTTTTTAATGGGCCAGCACAGCTGCAGTTTTGGACGCCTTCCCACTTTATTTTTCCCCGCAGCTCTCCACCACTTTACTCATCCACTCCTCTCCAGCTAAGCGGCCCACTAGCGGGGCTCTTTCTCACCATGTCTACTGAGCTGATGGGCAAGTACATTTGGCCACGGGATGCAGGCCGATAGCTGGTTTGAAATAAAAACTAGATCAAATGAAAATTGTAGGATGGTTTCCTTATGGCGACTGCACCTACCCTCCTCCCCAAATCTCTAGGATGGTCTGCTGCTAAGTTGTATAAAGATTTTAATAAAAATTTCTCATCCCTGGAGAAAGAGGCACATCTTTGTTGTCAGAGAGCTAGAGGGAAATGAGCAATGCAGCCCAGCTGGAGCACCANAGGAGGAGACGGGGACGACCGAGGATGAGATGGCTGGATGGCATCACGGACTCGATGGACGTGAGTCTGAATGAACTTCAAGAGATGGTAATGAACAGGGAGGCCTGGCGTGATGCGATTCATGGGGTTGCAAAGAGTCAGACACGACTGAGCAACTGAACTGAACTGAACTGATATAGTTGTCAAATGAGTGGTATTAACAACATATTATCTAGAGTTCAGAGGAAGGAAGTGTTTTATATGAATGAAATATGATAATAGGAATGGAATCAGGTCAAGTTATAAAAGTATATAAGTAGTAATAGTTGTAAGAGAATTATCAATGCAAAATACCTCTAAGGATGTTGTTTTTAAAGGTAATGTAATAAATGAAGCAGGTAGAGTATGGAGACTAGTTATGGTCTCATTTCTACCTCTAGACAGCTGCACACCCTTAGCCAAATCATATCATTTCTTTGGAGCTTCATTTCCTCATCTGAAAATAACTGGTTAGACTCCAGAGTCTCTTCTAGTTCTAAAATCTATTCTTGGTGATGGTGGTGTTTAGTTGCTAAGTTATGTCTGACTTTTTTGCTACCCCATGGACTGTACTTGCCAGGTTCCTTTGTCCATTGGATCTCTCAATGGTAGCCACTTCCTTCTCTAGGGCATCCTCCCAACCCAGACATCAAACCTGTGTCTCCTGCATTGGCAAGGGATTCTTTACCACTGACCCACCAAGGAAGCCCCTAAAATCTGTAAACCTCATCCAGTAAAGTCACGGTGGTCTGATCTGTCTCGGAAATATTGTTTGCTGGTTGGCTCAGGCCTGAGTTACTATCTGTTGATGTGGGCAAGGGGGATAGTGTACCAGAAGTAGAGAAAGGATCAATTGCCCCTAAAATGTAATAGGGAAGAAAATTTGTATTCTGTTACAAGTTAATCACTAAAGGGGTGTTGTCTATAAGTTTAAATTATACATAATGGCCCTTCTCTGGGAACCCTGCTCCCAGGTAATTAGTGTAAAGCTAAAATACCTTTTTTAGAGAGAGAATAAGATGGCGGAAGAGTAGGTGGACGTGGAGTACATTTCTCTCCACATATACATTGGGACTACACCTTCAGACTCAGAAGTGCATGCAGAACGCCAGCTGAGAGCAGACAGGAGTACCTGAGCAGTGGAAAAGAATTTATAGACCCACACAAAACTCAGTAGGATGAAGGAACTAGGGGGAAAGACAGGAGTGTTAGTAGGGCTGGACCTGCCCTCAGTGGGTGGGGGAACTGAAACAGGGGTCTGATCCCCATATCAGGGCAATTGTCTGAGCCAGAGGAGAAACTTTCAAGGCTGAGAGTGAAACAGCTGATCTGTAGCAGCCTAAGAGGAATGAGAATCAGATAGTCCTTGCTGCAGCTGTACATACTCTGGACAGGGGCACAAGTCCCCTAGAAGATGCCCCGGTGGGGAGATGGAGTTTAGGGATTGTGGAGCAATCCCAGGGCGAGGGCTGCTTTGGACTGTGGAGAGATAGATCAAGGGGATATGAGGGAGGAGACTGTGGTGGGAAATACCTGTGGAGGAAAGCCAGGCAGCCATAGAAGCAAAGCAATACTGCTGAGTCACATGTAGAGGGTAGAGCCATCACCATAGTCTCTTTCTCCCCACATGCCAGCATCGGCAGCTGAGCTTGCATTTCTATGTACTAACAATGGAAAAACAGAAAGAGAAATTAAGAAGTCAATCCCATTCACCGTTGCAACAAAAAGAATTAGATATCTAGGAATAAACTTACCTAAGGAAACAAAAGAACTATATGTAGAAAATTATGAGACATTAATGAAAGAAGCTGGAATCAAGATTGCTAGGAGAAATATCAATAACCCCAGATATGCAAATGACACCACCCTTATTGCAGAAAGTGAAAAGGATCTCAAAAGCCTCTTGATGAAAGTGAAAGAGGAGAGTGAAAAAGTTGGCTTAAAGCTCAACACTCAGAAANCTTTCCCATTCTATTGTTTTCTTCTACTTCTTTGCATTGATCACTGAGAAAGGCTTTCTTATCTCTCCTCTCTATTCTTTGGAACTGTGCATTCAAGTGGGATACAATCAGGAGACCATAAAAGTAGGCATAGGCCCAGAGGGTGTGGGCAAACATCTGGCCCAGGGCTTCTCAGCCTGGGCTTTGTGCAATGCTGGGGTGATCTACTGATATATTCTCAAGGGTCATGAGTTCTTTAAGAATTGAAATTTTATGTTCTTATTTTGATGGTAAGATAAACACAATTTTTCTTACACTTGCAAAGACAGCTATAATTCACAACTGGAAGACATTTTCATAGCCTATCTTTAGTTCTGAAGGCATTTCTCAAGTGGGGGCCATGCAGATCTGGGAGTGGGAGTTGTAGTTGTCCAAAGATTTCTTCTCAAGGGCTGTTTCAACTGAAACTTTTATCCTACCTATAAAGGGAAGACACATGGATTCCATTCCAAGGCTGAGCGGCACTGATCTAGTCCAGCCACTTCATGTTTTAGTAAAGGGCACTAAGGTCCAGAGAGGGCCTGGCACTTGCTCCAAGACTTCAGCAAGTCATGAGCAGAGCTGGAACTGGAGGTCTGGGCTCCCATACCCTGTCATTCTCTACAGGGGTTGTAGCACACACCAGCTCAAGGGAAGTCAGGGTGGCAGGAGAGTGGGCCTCAGATATCTCCATCATGGATTTGCCTCTCCTCTTTCTATTCATCAGAAATATATGGACTCGTTTGGATCTTTTTAAGAGACCTATTCAGCCAGATGGTGCATGGAGGAGAAGGACTCAAAGCTTCATGCCGTGGTGACTACTGTGTCTCCATTTGGTGAGAGATACATAGATAGGTGAAGTTTAATCCCTGCATGCCCCCAGCTCCTGCACTGAGTGGGAAGACAGATATAAAAGTGACAATGCCTCACAAGTCTCCAAAGTGGACTTTTCCATTCATAGTGATAACAGACAGCTATTGAACATTTACTCCATGCCGGTAAACACCAGTATTTATACTTTACATGTAAGATGGCAAGATGTCATCGAGGAAGGTAAGGTATGGCCCCATTCTGTAGATAGGAAAAACGAGGCCCCAAAGTAAAATGCTTCTAGGTAGCAGAGCAAGGCAGACTGGTTCCTGAGCACAGTTTTCTTAACACTGCCCTGTCTTGTGTGATCCTTGTAATAAGCCTGGAAATGAATCGGGAAGGGCCATTTCTCCCCATTTCACAGAAGAGGAAACTGGCTCAGAGAGGGGCAGTGGTTGGCTCACAGGGTTTGAAGCTTGGAAGTGTCCTGTCTTATTCCTCATCGCAGACCTGAGACCAGGAGGAGACCTTCGAGGATTTGCTAGCATGTCAAACTTGTCAAACAAACTTGCAGTGACAATGGTAAATTGGTTGAAAAGAAATATTTCAGTCACCGGTTTTCCATGTAATAGTAATTTTCAGACACTATGAGAAGTTTTTTTTTTTTTTTGCCACCTTTGAGCATGTTTGCTTCTTTTCTGGGATTTTCCATTTTTATATCTTTGAGGAGAATAATTTGGGAATTAATTTTCAACTCACTCATTCTGCTCTGGTTGTTCAGCAATGTTTCCCTGAACTTTGAAATCTTACCTCTGATTCTAAGTAAATTGCCCCCAAAAGCAAACAAGTTGAAGCTGAAATGTTTCCATTGCTGCTTTCAACTTCTCTAACTTTGTGCAACCGAGGATAAATATATAACCTTTAACTGCAATATAATCTGCTTTTCAACTGATTTGTCTTTAAGTTTTTCAAATAAGTGTTTTGGCCAGCGATGCCAACTATCTCTGTAGCTCATGTTCTCACCGATTTCAATATCCATCCCCTTTCAGTGTAAGCAGCTTTTGCCTAGTATGTTTTTGACTGTGCCATGTTAATCGTTTACTCCCATCGGGGATGCTGCTCACTGTCAGAACTGAAGTGCTGGGTGGTTTCCGGGACAGGGACAGACTTAGGCTGAGCTGTTTGTGTAATGGTGCTTGAAAATATTGGCAAGAAAAATGCCAGTGGGCCTAATGTCTATACACACTTGGCACATCAGGTGGGATGGGAGGTGAAGGAGGCATCTGAGGCTCTTGGAAGGAATCGGGGCATATCGTTCATTGCAGCTCATGTGCTGCTGCCTCAGTGCCAGTCTATGTTGTCCAAGCCACTTGGTGCTTTCAACATTGGCCTTCCCTCAAAAACTGGTTTGGGTCCCTCTCCTTGATGGCAGTGGTGTAGATTCCAGGCTCGGAGTAGTTGCTCCAGTGGCCTTTCACACACTGACCCTTCCACCAAAAGAGATAACACCCCCAATGCAGCTGGTCAAGAAGAATAGGAGTTTAAATGAATCAGAGATAACAGCCCACAAATAAAAACCAAACCCCTCCCCTCAGCATGGACACTGAAGTAAAAATGCTTTAAGTTGTCAAAAAGTTTGTTAAAACATCTCCTTGTAAGTCAAAAGGATCAAAGCCTAGAAAAGCAGTGCCTAGGAGTAGGAATTTTTCTCTAGTTTATCATTTACAGCCAACTTTTTTTCATCGTTTCACTTGGAGCCAGACCAGATGGGTTGGAAAAAAGGTCCTCATCTCCTTCTCCCTGGAATTGCCCAGAGTGCTGCTGGGTCCATGGTTGGATTGAATTCAGCTGGGCCTCATGCCGCTTTTGTCCACACGCATGCACCACAATATCCATATTGAACTAGATCCTCCAGCTTTAGAATTCAGAGAAGAGATACATGTGGACGAATTGAGGTCAAATCAACCCTATAGCCATTATGGATTCAAAGTAGATTTCTTCTTCTTTTTTCCAAAATTGTCCAGGTTTTCCAGATTTCCTACAATGACCGTGTATTACTTTTGTGATCCCACAATAAAAAGTATCAAAGTACATACTCTAAATGCAGAATCAAACTTACATACTTGACACCATGTTAGGCATTTTGTGGTTGGGTCTGTGGGTCCCTGTCCTGGGCTGTCTCATCTGACTGGGAGCTTACTCTCCCAGCTAGTAACTGGGCTCCTCCCATCCCTCCCCTTTCCATACTGGCTACATCTGCCAAGAGAGCCAGGGAAGAAGAGGGGGGACTTGGGTCTCCATCACTGGAAGGGTAAAGTGATTAGTCTAAGGGGACACATAGTAAATTGAGGCTAGGTTGGGACAAGACAGCAAAATTGAAGATGGCAGGAGTTAACTATTCAGCACATTGTTAACTATTTGCCAGCTATGGGGAGTGTTCAAGAAGGCAGAATTCTACCCTTTGAGAGGCAGTATGATGTATGGCTCCACCATTTAGTGGCCTTGCAACTTTGAAGGTCAACCTTAAGCTCCTACAGAATCAGCCTCATCATCTGTGAGATTGATGAGATAGACATTGATTATCACACTATTACTGTAAGTATGCATCCAGGGCTTACTAAGTGTTAGATACATATGTACACTTGACATGCATGATCTCATTGCATCTTTATAGCTAACCTATAAGGAATGTACTTCTTCTTCCATTTGACTTGTGGGAAAACTGAGGCTCAGAGAGATGAAATGATGGCCTGAGCATCACACAGCAAGCAAACAATGAGGACAGAATATGAAGCCAGGCAGGCTGACTCTGGAGTCTCTGCTGTTTATCACTCTGTTTTACTGCCTCCCATCACTGAGCTGGTGTCATGAGTTAGCGGGGCATCTGTACATCAAATGTGCCCAAAGGTCCCAGGGTAGAACAAAGGGGTGGTTATAGCACTCCACTTCACTGCCCTGGAACACAGTAGGTGTTCAACACAAGCTGGTCCACTTCCCTTGAAGATCTCCCAACCCAACATGAGGAGCAGAGGGAAAAGGGCCGAGTTGTGTCCCACCCAGGAAAGCATTTCCATTGCAAAGACAAATCTCTTCTGCTTCCTGCTTCCCTGACCCTCAGGCAGACCTAGAGCTTCCCTTCTCCCTCCTCCTACCTACATTTCAGGGCAGACCTCTTCTGCCCCTCCCCATGGTCTGTCTGGGCCAGTCTGTCTCCCCGACCCCGGCAAAGCATTAAAAATTGAAAACTCCTTTGAAGAGAAAACAGTTTAATAAAAGCTCCATCCATTTTTCATGAGAGGATCAGGAGAAAGATGGTGAAGAGAGAAGGCAGGATGGAAGAGATGGGATTGGGGAGCAGGGAGAGCAGTGAGGGGCTTAGGGAATCCCTGGTAGGGGCTCAGCAGAGCAGGGGTGAGGAAGTAGAGCCTACCCTTTCCCTGAGCTAGGCTGGCCCCCAATGCCCTCTTTTCTACTTCCTCTTACAGGATCCATCCTGGACCTGTTGATACTGGGAACTATAGCTTCTTCCTTGAGGGAACCTCCAGCCTTCCTTTTGGGGAAGGTTTCTGGGCTGTACTCTCTCAGGAAGGGGAGATAAGATGACCTCTGGCTTGGAGGGGTCTTTCTCCACAACTGAGCAGCCTCCCAAGTTGTGCACCATAAGATTGGTTTCTTGAGCCCTGGTCACATGTTTGGACCCCAGAGGACTGGGCAGGGCAGGGCCAGGCCAGAACACTAGGCTGAGAACTGGGCAGGGAGCTGAGTTTCAGTAAGAAATCCAACAGAGAGGTCAGAGCATGAGGGGTTGGAGGGAGTTAGGGCCAAACACTGGCTCGTTTTCTTTGGACCCTAGAACATTTTCCAACCACAGGAGACACAATTATACCCACTCTTACATCCAGTCTCTATGTTTTTTTATCTCTTCCACCTCCAAAGATGGGTCCACCCATGAAAGAAACTTTACAGACTGGCCTTGGCAGGAGAGGTATATACCTAGGTCTGGATAAATGTGTGTCTATTTTTGGTGCAAGCCTGTGTGTGTACATGTGATCTACAAGTTCCAGTATGTGTGTATAGTGGCGTAAGTGTGAGTGTGGATAACCAGGGGAGTGTCTGTGCCTTTGTGTGTGTATGCATGTATGTACAAGGATGTGGGCTGGTGCCCATGTGTGAAGACTTGATCCTACTGCTCTCTACTTCTGAGCACAAATATACCCTCCCAGAGCATATACCAGAGAGCAGGTAGGATAGGCAATGTATATGAGAGGGTGATGGGACAAGCAGAAAAGAGGTTGGGCCCCAGAGAATTGAGCAGGCCTGGAGTCTTGATAGGCAGACCAGATGTGCCGGCCCCAGACACAAAGGTGTTCCTTGTGTGCCCTGGGAACTGAGAAGGGGTTTGCTTTATTAGCACCCCAATCAGGAGGGTAGTGGGTTGTGTGTGTTCGTATAGGGGCAAGGGCTTCTGTTTTATCAGCAGGATCAATGAGGGCTTCGAAGAATGTTCCTGAGTGGTGTTGGGGAAGGAGGCTGAGGGATGCATTAATGGTGACTCTAGGTTTTTCCATCAAAGCCCCAGAGAGCTTCCTCTCCACCCCTCTCCAGCTTAGGAGGAGTCGGAGTCTTGGGTTCTGGCCTCCAAATAGCAGAGTGGGGAGTGAGGTCCTGGTTCCAGGAGGGGATTCTGGGCCAGTGCAGAGTATCCTAGCTGGGCCTTCCTCTGGGTTTGTTACAGATGTGTTCCCCTTGCTGTTCTTCCATCTGCCCACCGCACATACATTCACTGAGGTGTGACTCTCATGCCAGGCATTTTATCAGGATGCTGAACAGGCAGATATGTCACTGGTTTCCAAGACTACTGAACCTAAGGCACTGTTGGCTGCTCTTCTCCATGGCGTCATATATCCTGTCTCCTCCATGGCCCTGTGGGGCGGATGGCTGGCCCCGGTGCTGTCAGTTCACCTCGGCAGCCCCACAGGGAGTAGGGAGACACAGATCTTGACTCCCATTCACTGAGTGACCTTGACAAATTGTTTTCCCTGCCATGTCCTCCGTTTCCCCATTTGTCCTGGCATTGATTGCCCTAAGATGAGCTGAGAGGGCCTTTCCTGCTTCAGTGACTGTTTTTACCTTTGGACACACACTAAGATATAGGATCTTCCAATTCCTGGGGACTTTTCCCCTTGGTTAATGGCTCTGGATAACCTTAGGCAATTGATGGCATCTCTTTAAGCCCAGTTCCCTCAACTGTAAAATGAGCATAATACAACGACCTTGCTCATAAGATCTTTGGGGGCATTAGACTGTGTGTGCTCAGGTATGCAAAAGCCCTGGCACAGAGCCTGTGGGCCTAGAGCAGCATGAGACTGTGGCACTGAGGCTGGTGATGGCACTCCTCAAAGTGCCCCTAGTCTCAGGATCAGGCTTAGCTCCCACTGCACATGCAGGCAGGGGTGTGAGTCAAGGTGGTGGGCATGGGGATTGGTGAGGGTGCTGTTCTGAGACTCAGAAGTCTGACAAGGGATCCAGGGAGAAAGGCCACACCAGGCATGGGCTCCACTCGCCCTGGTCACCTGTGCCCATAGGCCCTGGGGCAGAAAAAAGGGGTGGTTATAGCACCACGCCTTATCACCCAGCTTCCCCATCATTCTTTAACTGTAAATGTCAGAACTGAAGAACAGCTAGCTGGCATTGCCCTTGGTGATTACAGCCTAACAAGACAAGGAAAAGAAGGGATATACTGGGAGGCTGATGGCCATGGGCTAGAGCCCCCTTTCCCCAATTCCCCTTCCCAACTGCCCTCCTCCCCTCCCCGCCTCCAACCTCCTCAGAGGAAAGCATGATCCTCCTCCTCCTGAGTCTAACCAGTCCCTTCCCCAGGGGACCACACTCCAGTTATTTTCTCCCTTGTGCTGGCTCCCTGCCCTCAGCCTGCAAATATGTTTCAGTTTTTCCCTGAAAGCAAAATATCCCCTCCTCCATGCTCCTCAAGCTCACACCCTCCTGCTTGCCTCCCCTCTCACAACTGAGCATCCATACTCACTGTCTTCTGGCCTGGTTTGCCTTCCATTCTCCTCTCACTGTGAAAGCCCATGATGTCTGCGTGACTAAAAGTTATCTCCTCCCCACTTGGGCCTGGACACCAACCACTTGCCAGTTTGGACACGGTTGTCCGGCCCCTCCTTACTGGGCTTCTTCAGAAACTGCTCTCTGCGTCCTCCTTTCTCTCTACTAGACCTTCTCAGGCTTCTCTCTCTTTTTACCTACCGCCTCACATCTTCTGAGTGTTAATAATTATCCATTCTAAGAGTTTCATCATGTTGGAGGACTCACCAAGGAGGTGGGCGATGGGGCTGGAGGTGAACAGACAAGGGAGGCAGTTGTAAGGGATGAGTGGGAGACACAGGGAGGGCCATAACAGACAGGGCCCTGCAGGCCAGGGGTGGGAGACTTGGGGCTTTCTTCTAAGCCAGAGTGAGAGGCCAGTGGTAAGCAAGAGAGTAATTTGATCTGATCTGCATTTTTAAAAGACTCACTCTGGTCTCTGCATTGAGAACAGACTGTGTGGGTGAGGGGAGGTCTGTTGGGGTGAGTGAGCATGGTTGCTTGAGCCGGGTTGGTGGAGGGGGAGGTGCTGAGGAGTGGATAGATTAGGAAACATTTTGAGAGTAGAGTGGCTGGACTTTTCTAATGGATCAGATGTAGGTGAGAAAAAGAAAAGATTCAAGGGTAACTCCCAGGTTTGGGGCTAAAGCAATTGGATAAATAGTGATACAATTTACTGAGCTGGGATGCACTGAGGGGAAGGAAGGTTTGGGAGGAACTCAGGATCTCTGCTTTGGCCGTGTCAAATTTAAAATCATGTTAGACATTAAGCAGAGCTGTCAAAGTAGGTGGGCTTCCCAGGTGGCACTAGGTGGCACTTATATCTCCAATGCAGGAGATATAAGAGACATGGGTTCGATCCCTGAGTGAGGAAGATCCCTTGGAGGAGGGCATGGTAACACACTCCAGTGTTCTTGCCTGGAGAATCCCGGGGACAGAGGAGCCTGGCAGGCTACAGTCCACAGGGCTGCAAAGAGTGAGACACTACTGAAGTGACTTAGCACGCACACATGCACATCAAAGTAGGCAGTTGTCTGGAGCTCAGTACAACAGTCAGGGCAAGAGATATATAAACATGGCAGAGATCTGAAGTTTCACCTCTGGCCTTTGAACCTGCTCTTCCCTCTGTCCAACACTCTGTCCTCACTGAGCTCAAACATCACCTTAGTCTAAAGTCACCTCCTGCCCCCACCCAAGGCATGCTCTATCCCACAACCCTATTTTATTTCCTTTCCAACACTTATCACTATCTGAAGTTATCTTGCTTACTTATTTCTTCACATGCTTCTCCCACTTTATGAGATTATAAATTCCATGAAGGCAGGGCTTGTCTGTCTTTTGTTCACTGCTATATCTCTGGGGCTTAGAACAGAGCCTGGCACATAGTAGATGCTCACTAAATCTTTGTAGACTGAATGAATAAGCACTTTACAATGTATCAGATCCATTTATCTTGACAACAGCCCCATGAGAGTGGTAATTGTAACCCTGAATTTTGAGAGGAGGAAACTGAGGCTTTGAGAAAATCCAAATCGATACCTTTGGAAGGGATGTAACTAGAAGTCAATCCCATGTCTATTTAACTCCAAAGCCCATGCTGCTAATCACTTGCTTGTGCCAGAAAGTGCTTTTGAGACAAGGCTTGGGTTGAAGGCCATCTCTGCCACATCTTTGCTCTGAGATCTTGGTCNGGGATGTAACTAGAAGTCAATCCCATGTCTATTTAACTCCAAAGCCCATGCTGCTAATCACTTGCTTGTGCCAGAAAGTGCTTTTGAGACAAGGCTTGGGTTGAAGGCCATCTCTGCCACATCTTTGCTCTGAGATCTTGGTCAAGTTCTGAAGCATTTCTCACTTTCAATTTCCTCTGCTCTGAGTTGGGCATGTGAATCATCCTTTATTTACAAGATTGTTCCTAGAATGCCATAGGGGAATGCACAGGAAAGAGTTTTGTCCACCTTAGCAGTGTGGACCTAAATGAGGGCCTAGTAACTTCTTTGGGCTTCAGTCTTCTTGTCTGGAGAGAGTATAGAGGGGAGGGGATTAGAGGAGATTAGATGATCGCTGATCATCATTCTAGCATTGACATTCCAAGAATCCTGGGTCTTCACCATTTGTAGAAATGAATGGACTATAAATGTTCCAATCATGAGCACTGTGAACACAGGGTGCTCTACTGGGCCACTGAAGCTTCAGCCCTGTGGATGTGGGAGGCCTCTTTGAAGCTTGAGGGAGGTAAATTGAGGACAAATCAAAGGAAGTCCTTCCTCACCCCCAGCTTAATGAGCTTATGGCTTTCATTACACACAGGAATGGTCCAAGCAGGAAACAGGAATGGCTTTGGATGGAATGATAAATGCCAGAGGCTCTGAGCAGGAGCTGGCAGTGTTGACCTCTAAGGTCAAGGGAATAGAAGTGGCCCCTTAGGGCCCANTTAATGAGCTTATGGCTTTCATTACACACAGGAATGGTCCAAGCAGGAAACAGGAATGGCTTTGGATGGAATGATAAATGCCAGAGGCTCTGAGCAGGAGCTGGCAGTGTTGACCTCTAAGGTCAAGGGAATAGAAGTGGCCCCTTAGGGCCCAATCACAGAGTAGCCTTAGGCTTTCAGAGTGGCAGTTCTGGGTGGTGGGAATTGAGGGTGGGGAAGTCAGAGCCCATCTACCTGTATTCTTTCCTCTTGACTGCCTTCGATTAGCCCCTGGAGGGGGATTGGTGGATAGAGAAGGGGTGAAAATTGCAGGAGAGGCAGGGGGATGCAGAAATTCCAGCTACCAACCTCCATCCACCTTTGAAGGAAGGCTTGGGCTGGCTGTGCCAACACTTATCAGCTGCTGTGGGGGACATATCTGGCATATGATCTCCCTTTCTCTCTGCCTCATCCCTACCCACACCTGGTGACATCAGCTGGAAGGAAAGATCTGTCCCTTCTAAACACTGCAGGGCAAGATAAGTTTGGTACCTTTGGGAAGTTGGTGATGTTTGGCCTCTGTGCCCTCCTCTCAACCCCCTCTATTTCTACTATCCCTGTCCTCCTTCTTCCAAAAGCCAGTCCTGCAGGGTCTTGCTCTCAGCTGGCTGTCAACTAAGGTGTTAGCTGTCAACTAAGGTGTTAGCTGTCAACTAAGGTGTTAACTGATATCTAAGGTGTTAGCTGATAACTAAGGTGTTAGCTGACAACTAAGGTGTTAGTTGATAAGGCTTAACACCCCCCAAGGGGTATGTGCATTTTAATAGGGGATTGTTGAAAAGAACTAGCCCTTAAGACTCAGATGATATACTCAATATTGGTGGAATTTCGGGCAATGGTGTTGATTAAGGGTGGAGGTGTGGGTAGTCCCCCTCTAAATCATACCACTTCGGTAATCACTTATTTGTAAGCTCACATGTGTGCATGCACGACCATATGCATGTATGCGCATGTGTGTGCGCACGCGTACACATACACACATATATAGCGCTCTATTATTCTCCCCAAAAGCTTCTGAGTTGTATGGATATAGGTATATATTTTTATGACAGGTAATAGTAATAATGCTTCCCTCATAGCTTAGTTGGTAAAGAGTCTGCCTGCAATGCAGAAGACCTGGGTTCAATCCCTGGGTCGGGAAGATCCCCTGGAGAAGAAAATGGCAATCCACTCCAGTATTCTTGTCTGGAAAATCCCATGGACAGAGGAGCCTGGCAGGCTACAGTCCATGGGGTTGCAAGAGTTGGACACGACTTAGCGACTAAACCACCACCAATAGTAAGAATAACAAATACATATAACACTCTATGACAGGCACTGTTCTGAACACTTTACATATTTATACATACTTATTTCCTCTTATTCTGATTCTATACTTGGGGAGGCTGAGAGAGGTGATGTAACTTGCCACCAGGCCACACACTACTAGTCTAGGTAGCTGGTGTGGCTCCACATCCCAGCTCTTACTACCACATTGAACACTTTTCATCTGGTAGACAGCAGGGTAGACCACTGTAGGGTGGTCAGATCCTAGGTTGTGGGGTTGTGTGCTTGCTTACAAGTGTTGACTCCAAGTCTTTAAACCTTAAAAGATAAAGGAGAGGCTTCTTCGAATTGAGAAAATGTGCACATTTTATGTCGGGGGTGTGCATGTGGGCGGAGATTGTGGAAAGTGCAGGTTGGCATACTTACTGTGTGGTATGAGCGCTCCATGTGCTGGGAGAGACGCTGGCCACCTATTATGGGGGGGGTGCAAACTGTACAGGACTCTGTGTGCGTGTGTTGAAGTTAACAGTCCCATGAGAAAGTTCCATGTTCATCTTTACCCCACACCCAACCCCTACTTTGTGACTCACCTTGCTGCCCTTTGGAATTGCCTCTATCAGGAGGCTAGGCTCTACTAAAGTCTACTCCAGATCCACAAGAATCATCCTCTTGCTTACCAGAGGAGAAGATGAACCCAATGCCCAAATGAGAGCAGACGGG
>SJYV01001350.1:0-12135 GCA_006410875.1 Neotragus pygmaeus | reverse complement strand
CGACCACCATCGCCCACCTCCTGGGTCAGCACCAGCCCCTGGGCCTAGAACTGGGGGAGGGACTTCCTAACGTTTTAACTAGGAGGATTAACAACCTAGAAAAGAGATGCAAGAATAGCAGTGATGCCATACACTCCCTCATCACACAGACGCACACACACACGTGCGCCTGTGAGACTAGTTACCACCGACACGAGAACATGAGAACAGTCAACACTCAGACTTCTCCCAGTGTCCTTTCCGGCCACATTTTTTGACCAGGATCCAACAAGGAAGATCCGTGGAGTTGGGTTTCTGTGTCTGATTTCTCCTTTAATGACCTTGACACCCTGAAAGGGTCAAGCTGGTTTCTATAGCACACACCACCATCTGGGCTGGCCACGGTCCGATTCAGCTGGGACACCAACACTCTAAGGGATGCTGGGACACCCCACGGGGACATGTGGCGTCTGCCTGTCCCTTTGCAGGTGATGCTAAGTTGCATCACTTGGGTTCAGGCCCCCAACACCCCCACACTATAGTTCCCCTTTTCCTTTGTCAGTGAGTCAGCATCAGGGTGTTTCTCTGAGTGTGAATTTCCTGTCCCCAGTAGCCTTTAACTCGAAGGTCTCAGCAGCTGAGTCCATCTCCTCTTGCTGCTGAAACAAGCGACCACAAACTCAGTGCTCTAAACAACACAAAATTATTCTCTTATGGTCCATGGATCAGGAGTCCAAAGGGGTCTCACTGGGCTGAGGTCACTGTGTCCCAGGGTGGTTACTTCCAGAGGCTTCAAGGGAGAAGCGCATCCTCCCCAGCTTCCCGAGGCGCCTGCACGCCTCAGCTCCTACGTGGCCCTCCTCCACCTCCAGCTTCTGCCTCCCTCATCACATCACCTTTTCCTCTGACTGATCTCTCTCCCTCTTCTAAGGACGCTTGTGATTGCATTTAGATGGAGGAGGAAATGGTACCCTACTCCAGTATTCTTGCCTGGAGAATCCCATGGCCAGAGGAGCCTGGCGGGCTACAGTCCATGGGGTCACAGAGTCAAACATGACTTAGCGACCAAGCATGCACACAGCCCAGAATAATTCCCTGCTGTGCCCGGGAGGAGGCGGCCTGGCAAGTGTGGTGCAGTGCCCTGCTCCCGCCTCATTTCTCCATGGGCTCAGGATTCACAACAGAAGTGTGAGCGACCAGTCGTCCCCTCGGAGACCCAGCAACTCTCTACCCCATGGCGCTGCTTCATTTCCTCGGCAGCACTTAGCACCATCGAAACCTCTGAGGCGTGGCACGTGAATGGGAGACAGATAGATGGGCAGATGGACGAAGGGATGGGGTATGAGCAGATGGAAGAACGGAAGTAGAACGGAGGTGGATAAAAGAAGGAAGGAAGGGAGGCAAGAACGGAGGGACGGAGGGAGAAGCTGGGTGGTAGATGGATGGAAGATGGAGAGGTAGGCGGGTGGATACAAGGACGGAGGGATCGCAGAGCAGCCTCAGCACTGTGCGCGGTCGGCCCTGCACCGCCAGCCCTGGGCAGGGCGCAGACAGAGGGGCTGAGCAGTATTCTAGAGCCAGTCAAGATATCGTCACAGGGACTGAGATGGCCCCCAGTCCTATCCCCCAGACCAGGGCCCCCCACAACCCCCCTGTCCACACCTCCAGCCACTCTGGAAGCTACAACACAGCCCAGGCCTGGGGGCTGCCTCCAGGCTCCTCCGGTGCAAACTTCACGGCTTCTCTCTCCTATCGGCTCCCGTTTCTGGCCACAAGGACCAATGCACAGTTCACGGTGACATTGAACAGGCTCGATTCTGTGCGGCCATTTACAAAGCCAACTGGAATACAGCTGTTCCCCTGGGAAGCTGGAGGGGGTCTTGCGCTGCACCCCCCCCAAGAGAGCCCTCCTGCCTCTGCTGGCGGCCCCCCCTTCACTGCTGCTGTTTAGTGGCTAAGTCGTGTCCAACGCTTTGCAACCCCATGGACTGCAGCACTCAGGCTTCCTTGTCCATCACCAACTTGCAGAGTTTACTCAAACTCATGTCCATCGAGTCAGTGATGCCATCCAAACATCTCATCCTNTGTTTAAGGGCTAAGTCGTGTCCAACGCTTTGCAACCCCATGGACTGCAGCACTCAGGCTTCCTTGTCCATCACCAACTTGCAGAGTTTACTCAAACTCATGTCCATCGAGTCAGTGATGCCATCCAAACATCTCATCCTCTGTCGTCCCCTTCTCCTCCTGCCCTTCAATCTTTCCCAGCATCGGGGTCTTTTCCAATAAGTCAGCTCTTCGCATCAGGTGGCTAAAGTATTGGAGCTTCAACTTCAGCATCAGTCCTTCCAGTGAATATTCAGGACTGATCTCCTTTAGGATGGACTGGTTGGATCTCCTTGTAGTCCATGGGACTCTCAAGAGTCTTCTCCAACACCACCATTCAAACGCGTCAGTCAGCCCCTCCCACGTCCCTCACCAGACTGTCGGGCTGTGTGAGAGCCCAGCCACCATCCACCCAGCCTCCTCCTGGCACTGAGCGAGGGGACTGGTATGAGGCGAGGGCTCAATGCAGCTGAACGAATGAATGATGCAAAACTCTGAGGGCTTTGCACAGCGACAGCACCGCTCCAGGTGCAGGGCTGCAGTCGGGAGGACGTGGGAGGAAGCAGGTGCTCCAGGGCAGAACCGATCCACACACAGGCATGCACGCACACACACACACGTGCACCAGGTGTGCGTAGGAAGCACACACACACACAGACACACATGCGCGCACCAGGTGTGCACAGGAAGCACAGGCAGAGCAAGTCCTTCCCTTCAGAGTGACGGCAACAGCGCAGGCGCCTCTAAACGTGCCCCCCCCCCATCGAGGCCGGAAAGTGACTCCACGGTATCTTGTCTCCAGGAGCCCTCCCTCGGTGCAGCATCCCAAGCTGCAGGAGCCCCCAGGGCGAGCCGCTGTGCCTCTGCTCCCGTGCACGCCACCCACGGGGAAGCTTTGCCAGGAGGATGTTGTTTGCACCCCAGGCTGCCGGGGTCAGAGCCACGTTGATGCCGGAATGCAGACATTGCCAGCCAGAAGGAGGGGCATGATCAGAGTCTGCACCCACCTGTCTTCCATGAAGGTGTCCTCGGGTGATGCCCTCTCTCTACTCAAGGCTTACCTACCACTTCCAGCTGTGTGACCCTGAGGGGTCTTCACTTCTCTGAGCCTCCATTTGTCATTCTGTAGACAAGTGGTCAGGGTTATGACGAATACTGGCAACAATATATCCATCATGGTTTGGCTTGGCCGCAGGAAAGCAATCCCAACAAAAGAGGCATATACAAGATAGAGGCTTATTGCTTTCCTAGGTAAAAAAGTCTCAAGTTAGGTACAACTCCTACCCTCCCTCCCTGGCAGCTAAACAGGGCCAAGCAACTGTATTCTGGCTAATGAAACAGAGGAGGAATTTCCCTGTGAGACTTCCAGACGACTGCTTGAAAAGGGATGCATGGCAGCTCTGCAGTGTCCTCAGGGACCCAGACTCTTGCTGTCTGCTCTTCCCCATCCTCAGGGCATGGCCTCCATGCCCAACCCACTTCATAGTCGAACATGGCTGCTGGAGCTCTGGCCGTCAAGGCCACAGGGCAGGAAGAAGAAAGCTGAGGAAGTACAGGGCAGGAAGGGGCCCTCCCAGGAGTCCCAGTTGAGTCGGCTCATTTTTCAAGCAGTCGTTCTGCAAGTCCCACAGAAAACTTCCTCTTCTGTTTCATTAGCCAGAATACAGTTGCTTGGCCCCGTTTAGCTGCCAGGGAGGGAGGTTAGGAGTTGTACCTTTTATCCAGACCAACTCCCTGCCAGATAAAACTTAGGGCCTGTCCCCACAGAGGACGGGGAGCAGCAATATCCAGGAGCACGTGGTCCCAGCACGAGGCTGACCCACTGCTCTTGCTGACGTTGCCAGCATCCCTGGGGACCGCCCACAACTCTGCCTTCCCTGAAGTCACACCCCCTTCACCAGCGTTCAGCCTCCTGCAGCCGGGAGGGGACCAGGGTGCAAGGGGACAAAACCCCATCAGAGAGGGAGCTGAGGCAGAGGGAAGGGAGGTGCTGGGGCCGCGCGGGTGGGGCCCTCTCCCCCTGCCCCTTTCCTGCCCCCTCCGCTCCCCTCAACCCCTTGCTGGGGACTTCTCATTGTATCCCCCCAGGTTCATGCGCTGGAACCCTAACCCCCGGTGTGATGGCTTGTGGAGTGACGGGGGTCAGATGAGGTCACAAGGGTGGGGCCCTGTAAGGGATTAGCTTCTTCATCTGATTGGGATCAGAGGGGAGATGTGTCAGCCCCACTCACCGTGTGCACCCCCAGAAAGGCTGTGAGGACGAACCAGGCAGGGGCCTCCCCAGAACCCAGCCTGACCCTGGAGTCCCTCTGGCAGACTGAGGGGTGAATGTCCTTTTAAGGTCCGTCTGTGATGTTCTGTTTACATCAGCCTTGACCTGCCCGGGGGGGACACGCACCACGGCTCTGCATGATGTAGGAGGAGACTGTGACAGCCAGGGTGGGACGGACCCCCCCCCCCAGACAGGCCTGAGCTCGGTGCCCCTCACATGAACCCTTTGGGGCCCAAAGTGGGTGCCGGCTGGGAGGTGAGCAGCCAGGCTGGTGACCTCTGTCCCGGGGGCTCTGCAGGTGGATGCCGGGCCAGGGGCGGGCGCGTGCTCTCGTGGGACCTGGAGCTGAGCGCCGACTGAGAGCCCCCGTTCTCCTGAAGGTTTCTTTACAGACGCCGGGAGTATCTAGTGAAACATTTTTAATCAACATTTTATCACAAAAATCCTCCAACACACAGTCACTGCCTTTTTGTTTTGTCTTGTTTCCAGTTTGCAGGATCTTAGCTCCCCAACCAGGGATCAAACCCACGACCCCGCTGTGGAAGTACGGCGTCTCAGCCGCTGGACGTCCTTGTCGCTGCTTCTTATTTTTTTGTAGACGTGCTTTGGGTTTCTTAATTGTTTATTTGGGCTGTGCTGGGTCTTCCCAGCTGAGCGGGCTCTTCTCCAGTCTCGGACAGTGAGCTTCTCGCGGCAGGGGCTCCTCTTGCTGTGGACCACGGGCGCTCGGCTCTCCGGGTTAGCCTAATCTGGGTTAGCTCAGCTAACCTAGGGCTCTAGGCGCTCGGGCGTCAGTGGTCCCAGCTCCCGGGCTTCATTGCTCTGCGGCACGTGGGGTCTCCCGAGGCAGGGGCCGAAGCCACGTGTCCTGCACCGGCCGGCGGATTAGACCACCTGGGAAGCCCATCATCGCTGTTTAAACCCCCTCTACCCGGCTCTGGGCAGGTACCCGCCTCCCTCTGTCCCCTAGGGTTCCTGTCACATTCCCACTTCCCTGCCTCAAACCCTCCTGGTTTCCCTGTCCACACTCCTGATGGAGACATCAGGAAACTCCACACCTTGACAACTCCACGTCCGGACTGTGAGCTAGAATTCACACTTAAGAGTTCTAAGCAGGGTCTCCAGAGACGGCGGCAGAGTCCCGGGGCTGCCATAAACTGTCCCGTGGGCTGGGTGACTGGCGCCAGGAGGCTATCGTCTCAGTTCTGGAGACCAGACGTGCCCGTCAGCGTGTCAGCAGGCCAGGTTCCTTCTGAGACGGTGAGGGGCCTCTGTACGTGGCCTTCCCCCTGTGTCGTGTCTACATGGGGGTCCCCATGCCTGTCAGAACTGGATTAGGGATGCACCCTGCTCCAGTATGACGTCGTCTTAACTAATTCCGTCTGCAGGGACCTGTGTCCAGATAAGGTCGCATTCTGAGGAGCTGGGGGCTTCACATATGAATCTGGGGGGGAACACGACTCACCCCGTAGCAGTGAGATGTGCAAACCTCCAGTGGGCCACCCACAGAGCTCGGCAGATGCAAACCCCATCAAGCGACCAAGCGGCCCGGCGTCCGGTGTGGCCACCCCTGCAGAGGCAGCCCCGTCCTGCCTTCTCCCCTCAGACCACGCGGGCTGCTCTCGAACTTCTACAGATGAAGTCAGGCTGAGCTGGCAGGCACGGGCGTAGGGCCGCTGTCAGCACCACCACCAGCCTCAGCGGGGCAGCAGGACCTTGAGGGGGAGCCCGTCCACATGCCAGGCGGGAACGCACTGCGCTGAGGGCAGGGACCGTCTGCACGTCCAGGGACAAGCACGCCACGTGAAGGCGAGTGACAGGACCGCGCCGTGGCCCCGCAGGTGAAGTCTCAGCAGACGATTGCCGTCGGAACCAGCAAGCCCGGCACCTGAATCTCCAACACGAACTGCAGCTCTGAAGGAAGACCGCGATCCAGGGCAGGTGGGCAAACAGCACGGAGTCTGACACAGGAACCGACGTAATTCAGGGAAGAAATGGAGGGAAAGGCAAAACCATTTCAGAAACAAAGTGATGACTTTACGAGGGAGGTGAGAAGAAAGATGAAATCACAGTAAGGGGACAAGTGAGCAGATGAGAAGACATAGGGAAGAGATTAAACAGGATTCAAGAGAAAACGGCAACCATGAAAGGCAGGGAAAGAGCTAAACCAGCTCATAATTGGAGTCCTGCAAGGTGACCACCAACAACAATCAGAGTATTTGAACAGTTGCTCAAGAACGCTTTCTTCAAATACCTTGAAACGCTTTCTTGAGGTTGTGCATCTGTGTAACCAAGTACATGCCATGTGCATGGGCATACTGATCACGGAATCGTCAGCAGCAGGACGTGGCCTGGTAAATAACCTGGCTTGAAAGCTAGAGAAAACATCTTCTGGGCAACTGGACAGAAAGAACAAGCATCTTATCAGAGGAGGAGAACCAGGCTGGTAGTGGATTCTCAACAGGACCAACGCCAGAAGAATCAGAACAATATCTAGAAGCGCGTTGCTGTTCAGTCGCTCAGTCATGTCTGGCTCTTTGCAACCCTGTGGACTGCAGCACGCCAGGCCTCCCTGTCCTTCACCACCTCCTGGAGCTTGCTCGAACTCATGTCCCTTGAGTCGATGATCCCTTCCAACCGTCTCATCCTCTGTCACCTCTAAAAGATACCTGTGGGTTGTAAGTGTCCCCCCTTCCAAAATCTAGGCTGAAGCCCTGAGCCCCGCACTTGTGAACATGACCTGCTGTGGAAGTAGGGTCTCGGTAGGTGCGCTCACGTTACAATGAGATCGCACTCCATTCGGGTGGGCCCCAATCCAAGGTGACTGGTGTCTTTATGAGAGGGGGGAAAAAGGCGCAGATACGGGGAGGAGGCCGTGTGAAGGGGACGCAGAGATTGGCATGTTTCGGCCACGAGCTCGGGCCTCTGACGATCACCGGCAACCCCAGAAGCTGAGAGTACACAGAGCGGGGGTCACACATGGTTTCCCGGTGGAACTGTGCTGGCTTCTCCCGCAGAAAGAGAGGGCAGAGAGCAGCCAGTGCAACTAACTGAAAACTTATCAAGGGCGGGAATGAGCCCGGTCCAACAGAAACTGAATGCAAATGTGTCCTCAGACAGTGACACGGAGTGAATAAGCCCACAAGCCGGGGAGACAGGAAAAACACCCTGGGCTGCCACCAGCTGGGCTTTGTAAGCACTGGAGGGCGGGAAACGGCAAGGCTGGCGGCCGGTGCATTCAGCAGCACAGAGCAAACACACAGAAAGCAATACTGACCAGGTGGGGAGGAGGACGATGGAGACGGGCTGGGAGACACGAGCCGGGCACCCCCAGCACACGCACACGTCCGGAGACGGCCCCAAGAGCAGACACACAGCAGGGCCGGCCCAGCGCTGGGTGTCGATCCTGCAGCTGCAAGTTCAGATCCTGTGTGAGCCCCCCCTTTCCAGCCCAGCGACGTCTCCCCATTTTAATCCTGGGCTCTACCCCATTCCCTCTGCTGTGTAACGTCCCAGACGAAGGGCCTGCGGTGTCTCCCCTGCAGAACCCTAGACCCTCCCACACTCCCAGGACCCCCAGTGAGGAGGGACCCCACCAGGCTCTGGACCCCCTGCCCCAGGCAGGTCAGGGCCAAGGGAGAGTGCCAGGGGTCAGTCTGGCTCTCATGGACCAGGTGGGTGGTAACCCTTGCAGACTCTGCTTCCTCCCAGGGGTCTGGCAGGGGCCCAGGGGCTCAGGTGGCCGTGGGGGTTTCTGGCATGGGTGAGCAGTGAGGACCCCCTTCCTTCCCAGGGCAGAGGAGGCCGTTCACTTACCAGGCTGGTGAGGAGCAGGTGCCAGGCCAGGGATGGAGCAGGCCCAGCCTGAGGCTCCTCCAGGAACCAGGCTGGCTCCCAGGCCGGTTGCCATAGCTGCCGCTGGGGAGCCCTTGGCAACAGGGCTGCCTTGTCCTCCAGGACACCAGGAGAGGCTGTGAGCAGAGGCTGCGGGGGGAGAGCCTGGACGAGCGTCGTTTCCCACGCCGTGACACGAGAGTCACCCAGACGCCTTCCTCCGCCGGCCTTTGCGGGCGTCCCCGTCGGGGAGGCGACAGCTGGGGTGCAGGTACCCCCGGGACTCATCCTGTGTGATTGTTCACACCCAGCTCTCACGAAAGCCTGGCGTGCAGTGTTTGCACAGACGCCTGCTGACGTAAAGCTACAAAGTGACACCCCACCCCACCAGCTCTCACTGTAGAATCTGCCTGGAGGTTCCACCTGAAACTTGCACAAGAAAAGTTGGGAGGAAAGACCCCTCTACCAGTTGGTGTTCACCCAGTCGTGTTCGACTCTTTGCGACCCCGTGGACTCCAGCTTGCCTAGCTTCTTCACGATCTCCTGGAGTTTGCTCAGATTCACGTCCATTGAGTTGGTGATGCCTTCCAACCATCTCATCCTCTGTCACCGCCTTCTTTCCCATCATCAGGGTCTTCTCCAATGAGTTTGCTCTTCACATCAGGTGGCCAAAACATTGGAACTTCAGTCCTTCCAATGAACATTCAGGACTGCTTTCCTTTAGGATAGACAGGTTGGATCTCCTTGCTGTCCAAGGGACTCTCGAGAGCCTTCTCCAACACCACAGTTGGAAAGCATCGTTTCTTTGGTGCTCAGCTTTCTTTATGGCCCAGCCCTCAATCGTGTCCAACTCTTTGAGACCTCATGGACTGTAGCCTACCAGGCTCCTCTGTCCATGGGGTTTTCCAGGCAAGAGTTCTGGAGTGGTTTGCCATTTCCTTCTCCAGGGGATCTTCCCATCCCAGAGATCAAACCCAGGTCTCCCGCATTGTAGGGAGATGCTTTACTGTCTGAGCCACCAGTTCAGTTCAGTTCAGTCGCTAAGTTGTGTCCGACTCTTTGTGACCCCATGAATCACAGCACACCAGGCCTCCCTGTTCATCACCATCCCCCGGAGTTCACTCAGATTCACGTCCATCGAGTCTGTGATGCCATCCAGCCATCTTATCCTCGGTCGTCCCCTTCTCCTCCTGCCCCCAATCCCTCCCAGCATCAGTCTTTTCCAATGAGTCAAATCTTCTCATGAGGTGGCCAAAGTCCTGGAATTTCAGCTTTAGCAACAGTCCTTCCAAAGAAATCCCACGGTTGATTTCCTTCAGAATAGACTAGTTGGATCTCCTTGCAGTCCAAGGGACTCTCAAGAGTCTTCTCNGGATTATTAAACCTACATTTCCCACCACAGTTAGTGTATAGACTATGAGAAATACCAAGAATAGTGTAACTCTGAGAGGCAGATAATCTGTGAATCCAACAAGTAGGAACTCAGTCGGCATGGTACAATTATTCTCCAACATCTTCTCGGTTTTCTTCTTTCTCATCTGAAATAAATGGTATCAGGATACATGAATTGATGTGACTGATTGATGAACCTAGGATATTTTTATTCTTCCTTCTAAAGAGGCAAAGATAAGGATAGAATAACCATTAAGGCATTTTCTTTGATGTATTTGATTTGTTTTCATTTGTCACTTTATTTAAAAAACAATTAAAATCTTCACTGATGCTAGAGAATGTTATTCAGCTATAATGCTTCAAGAGGCAGAGAAGACTTTTTCCATAAAGACTGTGCACATTAAGAGATGGTACTAATTCCTTTAAAGATGAAAAAGAATGAATTTGGCTGAGTTGATAAGTCCTGGTAGAACTAGAAGAGCTGGCAAAGTTCTTATAGGCAAACCCCTATTTTTTAAATTCTAAAATCATATTCTTGCATGTACAGGAAAGAATAGTTGAGAAAAAGTCTAGGGAGAATGTTCCCACAGATAAACTGGATCAGTTCAGTTCAGTCACTCAGTCATATCCGACTCTTTGTGGCCCCATGAATTGCAGCACGCCAGTTCTCTTTGTTCATCACCATCTCCCGGAGTTCACTCAGACACATGTCCATCCAGTCCGTGATGCCAACCAGCCATCTCATCTCAGTCATCCCCTTCTCCTCCTGCCCCCAATCCTCCCAGCATCAGATTCTTTTCCAATGAGTCAACTCTTTGCATGAGGTGGCCAAAGTACTGGAGTTTCAAGATGTGTATAAGAGACAGGATCTGTGAAGTGACGTTTCCCGAGAATAGGCCTTTCTGGGGCCTAACAAACTGAGCCAGTGGGTGGTGACTCTGCAGGTCGGTTGTCAGCCTCTTTTCAATAAACCGAGAATTAATTGGAGTTTGCTTCCTTGGTGTGGCTCAGGTGGTAAAAGAATCTGCCTGCAATGAGGGAGACTTGAGGTCAATCCCAGGGTTGGGAAGATCCCCTGGAGAAGGGAAAGGCTACCCACTCCAGTATTCTGGCCTGGAGAATTCCATGGACTGTATAATTCATAGGGTCACAGAGAGTCAGACACGACTAAGCGACTTTCACTTTCACTTTTCCCTGGTGGCTCAGACGGTAAAGAATCCGCCTGCAGTGGGGGAGACCTAGGTTCAGTCCTTGGGTTGGGGAGATCCCCTGCAGGAGGGCATGGCAACCCACTCCAGTATTCTTGCCTGGAGAATCCCATGGACAGAGGTGCCTGGCAGGCTACAGTCCATGGCATCACAAAGCGTCAGACACGACTGAGTGACTAAGCACATTTGGGGTTTAAGAAAAGAGAAAGCAGATTTTTAAGCCGGGAGGAATGCATTGTTTACCATACGGTGTTAGAGATAGTGCCTAGCTATTGGGAAAAGCTGACGTGGCTCCCACCCCTGCCCGTGGACGTCTGCCACTCCCAGGCAGTAGGACCCCCCATCCCCACCACGCCCACCTGAGGGCCCACACAGCCCGCACAGTATGCAGACATAGGCTCCGCCATACATTTATTTTATCAGAATCGGACTCCCAAAGCTTGAGGATTCAAAGCAGGGTATCAGCACGGCCCCAGGGCTCCGCTCTGGCCTGAGGGCCGCAGGCCTGTAGCCCCACCCATGCCCTGGGCAGTGGCGTACAGGCTCTGCCAGCAGCGGGGATCTGGCTGTCCCCGCGTGGGCGGTGGCGGGGCCGATGCCAAGCGACAGCTGCAAGGGTGTCTTCCAGGTCCACGGGGGGCAGTCCTGGGGGACTGTGGTCGGTACAGCGGCACGGAGCCGGCTCCTGGCTACTCATCCCATTCACTCTGTGGCCTGTTCAGCGGCCCCTGTCCTTTCAAGTTGTTTCCTTCTCAACTTAAGATGGAAGCGTTTTGGAAAGTTAGGACCACGAACCCTGATCCTTGCACTCAGCTCTCACAGCAGCTGATACTTCAAATATATTGATAATTTGAATAGAGAACATATTCTAAAAAGGGGAGAAAAAGTTTTGTTAGCCTGAGAGTGAAGACAGAATTTTGGTTTTGAGATTACATACATATATAATATGTATATATGTAAAATATATTAAGATATATATATACATGTATAGATATGTATATTCATATATATATTGGGCTTCCTTGGAGGCTCAGTGGTAGAGAATCCACCTGCCAATGCAAGAAATGTGGGTTCGATCCCTGGGTTTGGAAGATCCTCTAGAGAAGGAAATGGCTACCCGCTCCAGTATTCTTGCCTGGGGTAATCCCATGCACAGAGGAGCCTGGTGGGCTATAGTCATGGGGTTGCAAAAGAATCAGATATGACTTGTCAATTAAACAATATATATATTGACAGCGATTAAACAATACACACACACACACACACACAATGCCAAAGCCAGGGAAAATGTGACAGTTTTCCTACATAAAAACTTAAAACACTGTCTTGGCAAAAATTCAGTTCAGT
>SJYV01001348.1:0-11651 GCA_006410875.1 Neotragus pygmaeus | reverse complement strand
ATGTATGGATGTGAGAGTTGGACTATAAAGAAAGCTGAATGCTGAAGAATTGATGCTTTTGAACTGTGGCATTGGATAAGACTCTTGAGAGTCCCTTGGACTGCAAGAAGATCCAACCAGTCCACACTAAAGGAGATCAGTCCTGACTGTTCATTGGAAGGACTGATGTTGAAGCTCTGGTCCAAGAGTTTTGTCTCTGTTTTCTTCTAAAGCTTCTATTTATTTTTTGCCCCTTCACATTTAAATTTGAAATCCTTCTGAAACTGATCTTGCCTCCAGTTTGAATCTTCTGCAGAGAATTAAATTGAGAACTATTGGTTTTCAGTCTTTAAGTAGTGGTGCCTGTCCAGGCTGTTTCTGTGTATCCTGCTTCTTTACCCTCCAAAGCTGACTTTCTTCCTGCCCAATTCCAAACCCGACTTTCCCAATTCCAAACCATATGCTTTCATTTTAAGTATGCGAGCTTTCTGAAATCTCTTCTAAAAAGTCCCCTATTAATTGAACCAGCAAGTATTGGTTTCTACTGCTTACAGTTAAAGATCTCTAATTTTTACACTCCAGAGAAGTGGATAGCTCAGGTATAGCTATCTGAGGTGAATGTGGTAGAAATGAAGACTTTTGACGGTATCAAAGAATTACTGTTGGTGAAGTAGTTCAGTTCAGTTCAGTCGCTCAGTCACGTCCGACTCTTTGCGACCCCATGAACCTNAAGTGGATAGCTCAGGTATAGCTATCTGAGGTGAATGTGGTAGAAATGAAGACTTTTGACGGTATCAAAGAATTACTGTTGGTGAAGTAGTTCAGTTCAGTTCAGTCGCTCAGTCACGTCCGACTCTTTGCGACCCCATGAACCTCAGCACTCCAGGCCTCCCTGTCCATCACCAACTCCCGGAGTCCACCCAAACCCATGTCCATTGTGTCGGTGATGCCATTCAACCGTTTCAGCCTCTGTTGTCCCCTTCTCATCCTGCCCTCAACCTTTCACAGCATCGGGGTCTTTGCAAATGAGTCAGCTCTCTGCATCAGGTGGCCAAAGTACTGGAATTTCAGCTTCAACATCAGTCCCTCCAATGAACACCCAGGACTGATCTCATTTAGGATGGACTAGTTGGATCTCCTTGAAGTCCAAAGGACTCTCGAGAGTCTTCTCTAACACCACAGTTCAAAAGCATCAATTCTTTGGGCCTCAGCTTTCTTTATAGTACAACTCTCACATCCATACATGACCACAGGAAAAACCATACCCTTTGACCTTTGTTGGCAAAGTAATGTCTCTGCTTTTTAATATGCTGCCTAGGTTGGTCATAACTTTCCTTCCNCGTTTTTTCGTTAGCTATGGGTACTCTATGCTTTTTAGTTTTATACTTAAGTCTGTTTGATAGAGCTGCAGATTGGGATTGAACGAGATCTACTTTCTCTCTCTTATAACTTCATTCAGGGCGCCATAGGCAGTGGGCTTATTACTTCTTGTCTCTTCATCCCCTCTCAACATCCCTGAAATTTTCCTGTTACTTTCTCCTGTGCATCGTTTACAAACTTCTGTTAACTCTGCTCTTCGGCTGTCCATCGTTGGTCTCATGGGTTTCTGTCATTTGCTTTTTGCTTTTGTTTGAGTTTCATTATGTGCCTTTCTGCATCCTTTATTTATGTCCATTGAAAACATGGGTTCATCAGGAAACATTTGTTTCTGGAGATGCTTTTTGCTTTGCTTCTTCAACAGGCTCATCCATGGTAGAGTTGGCAGAATTTGTTTTGAAAGAGCATATGCCTCTTGAGCCATTTCCCTTTTAGACTCTGGCCTTGAAGTCACACTCATCTGTCCTTTCCCTCAGCAGACATTTGTAGGAATGCACAATCTAGTCTAATAACAGGATACTTGTAAAGTAGTAACAGTGGAATAATGCTGGAAGCAGTGTGACTGTCAAGTGCTCTGAGTGTGAGGCAGAAGAAGTGACTGCTCAAAAGAGCCAGGGTATCATCATCAAAGAGGTGACGTGGGGCTGTCTTCAGATAGCAGAAGGAGAGAGTGAGGGTGGAAACCCTTGCAGATGCATAGTCACGTGAATGTGCCTGGGATTGCGTGTGCCTGGGACACTGGGAGAGATTTCCTTACATCAGTTGTGTCAGTATCTAACTGTATACTTCAATATCTTCCTTTTGAGTTACAGTCACAATCTTCAGCTGAAAGGTAAGAAGAAAACATTGGTGAAGATCCAAATTCACAAGATTCCTCCCCAGAACTTCCAAGTCACTTGAGAATTGTTTCAGGATTTTTCCCATTGTAGATGAGTCCCTTGACCATGTGTCTGGACAAGTTCCTCCTGACTGATGGTTTTAATAAGTGTTAGGAGGATCTCTGCCACTTTCGTCCTAACTAACCCAGCCTGGTCAATTTTTGGTTGCTTCCAAGTGCTTTACTCTTTGTCTTTTAACTATTATAGCAATCAGTAAAGCAAGCACTGAATCAATTACTTGCTAGATAAGAAGTCGTTCGCTAATTCATTGGTAATGCTAATGAAGGATTGAACTTTGCCTTCTGAAGAGGAAGAATAAGCCCACAAACCATTGGTTTTAACAAGTCCCCTTTGTCATTGGTCCGTGAGGGTCTAGTGTACCAAACCTGCTCACAAGTTGAGTTTTTAATTTTTTTTAATATTTGAAATTTTATTGGCGCTAATTTCTGCTGTACAGTCACATGACCCAGCTATACATATATGTATTCTTTTTCATAAGTTTTTTCCCTTTGTGGTTTATTACACGATATTTAATATAGCTCCCTGGGCTATACAGGAGGACCTTGTTGCTTATCCATTCTGTATATACTAGTTTGCATCTGCTAATTCCACACTCCCAATCCTTCCTCCTACCCCATCCCCTCTGGGCAACCACAAGTCTGCTCTCTGTGTCTGTGAATCTGCTTCTGTTTCTTGGATATGTTCATTTGTGTTGTATTTTAGATTCCACATGTAAGTGGTACTATCGTATGGTATTTGTTATTCTTTTTCTGACTAGAAGTTGAGTTTTTAAAATCAGCTGTGGCTGATGGACTGCTCACAGTTCACAACCAGTTATAGTGAAACAATGCACTAAATTTATCTGCTGGGAAAGTGCTGTTCCGGGTGGGGAGTTCTCTGGCAGGACTCCTGAAGGACAGCTAGGATCTCAGCAGCTTCTGTTGTTTTCCCACCGTCAGGCAGGTCCGGCTCTCGCACCAGTGTGATGTCATCACCCTGTGTCTCCCACGTGGCACAGTCTCTGAGCCTGCTCCCCCATGCCCCGCCCCGCCGCATGCTCTGCCCGCCAAAATTCTCTTACTAGTTTGGCATCTGTGTGGAGCCACTGAATAACTTTCTTTCTCACATCTCTTATAAATGATCTTCCAACTTCTAGAAATTAATTAAGCAAATTAATTTTTTCAGGATAAAATTTTGCTCCCATCTTTGTTACTATAGAGTGAATTGGTTGGTCCTAGAAATTCAGTGACTTGTTAATAGTTTGAGGTCATAAATTTAAGTGACTCTCATAGTTTCACCTCATTGTGGAGAAAGTGATAAATTAAGCAAAATGCAGAAACCAAGGAAAGACAAGTGTGATCACACGCAGACACATAAAAAATTTTGTTGTGTAGGCAGACAGCTAAGACGTTTGAAAGGAATGGGGGGGCAGGTCTTTTGTGTGAGGCTGGAGGCAGGAGCTGCTGCGAGGGGGGGCTTCAGTACCCTCCCCCATGCCACTGCCATCAGCACGCCCCCCCGTGCCACCCGAATAAACCCGCAGTCCTCATAGAAGGAGTCTGCCTGCTTAGCAGGTGTAACTTTAAGGCAACTCCACTTTTGTGCAACTTTTCACAAAAGTGAAAAGTGGAAGTGTTAGTTGCTCCATCGTGTCCGACTCCTTCTGACCCCATGGGCTGTAGCCTGCCAGGCTCCTCTGTCCATGAGATTCTCCAGGTAAGAATACTGGAGTGGGTTGCCATTCCCTTCTCCAGAGGATCTTCCCAACCCAGGGATTGAACCTGGGTCTCTTGCATTGCAGGCAGATTCTTTACCATTTGAGCCATCAGAGAAGCCCAAGACAACTCCCCAGTTCAGTTCAGTTCAGTCGCTCAGTGGTGTCCAACTCTTGGCGACCCCATGAATCGCAGCACGCCAGGCCTCCCTGTCCATCACCAACTCGCGGAGTTCACTCAGACTCATGTCCATTGAGTCAGGGACGTCATCCAGCCATCTCATCCTCTGTCATCCCCTTCTCCTGCTCCCAATCCCTCCCAACATTAGAGTCTTTTCCAATGAGTCAACTCTTCGCATGAGGTGGCCAAAGTACTGAAGTTTCAGCTTTAGCATCATTCCTTCCAAAGAAATCCCAGGGCTGATCTCCTTCAGAATGGACTGATTGGACCTCCTNATTCCCATCTCTTTCAGAATTTTCCACAGTTTATTGTGATCCACACAGTCAAAGGCTTTGGCATAGTCAATAAAGAAGAAATAGATGTTTTTCTGGAACTCTCTTGCTTTTTCCATGATCCAACAGATGTTGGCAATTTGATCTCTGGTTCCTCTGCCTTTTCTAAAACCAGCTAGAACATCAGGAAATTCACGGTTCACATATTGCTGAAGCCTGGCTTGGACAATTTTGAGCATTACCCTACTAGCGTATGAGATGAGTGCGAATGCCATCATCTCCACTAGTTTTTTTTGTAGTGATGCTTCCTAAGGCCCACTTGACTTCACATTCCAGGAGTCTGGCTCTGTGTGAGTAATCACACTATCGTGATTATCTGGGTCATGAAGATCTTTTTTTGTACAGTTCTTCTGTGTATTCTGTCCACTTCTTCTTAATATCTTCTGTTTCTGTTAGATCCATACCATTTCTGACCTTTATTTATCCCATCTTTGCATGAAATGTTCTCTTGGTATCTGTAATTTATGCTCTGACCAGTAACACTGAAGAAGCTGAAGTTGAATGGTTCTATGAAGACCTACAAGACCTTTTAGAACTAACACCCAAAAAAGATGTCCTTTTCATTTAGGGGATTGGAATGCAAAAGTAGGAAGTCAAGAAATACCTGGAGTAAAAGGCAAATTTGGCTTTGGACTACAGAACGAAGCAAGGCAAAGGCTAACAGTGATTTGCCAAGAGAATGCACAGGTCATAGCAAACACCCGCTTCCAACAACAGAAGACAAGACTCTACACATGGACATCACTAGATGGCCAACACGAAAATCAGATTGATTATATTCTTTGCACCCAAAGATGGAGAAGCTCTATACAGTGAGCAAAAACAAGACCAGGAGCTGACTGTGGCTCAGATCATGAACTCTTTATTGCCAAATTCAGACTTCAATTGAAGAAAGTAGGGAAAACCGCTAGACCATTCAGGTATGACCTAAATCAAATCCCTTACGATTATACAGTGGAAGTGACAAACAGATTTAAGGGACTAGATTTGATAGAGTGCCTGATGAACTATGGAAGGGGGTTCATGACATTGTACAGGAGACAGGGATAAAGACCATCCCCAAGAAAATGAAATGCAAAAAAGCAAAATGGTTGTCTGAGAAGGCCTTACAAATAGCTGTGAAAAGAAGAGACGTGAAAAGCAAAGGAGAAAAGGAAAGATATACCCATTTGAATGCAGAGTTCCAAAAATAGCAAGGAGAGATAAGAAAGCCTTCCTCAGTGACTAGTGCGAAGAATTAGGAGAAAACAATAGAATGGGAAAGACGAGAGATCTCTTCCAGATAAGGCAAAGGCACCCCACACCAGTACTCTTGCCTGGAAAATCTCAGGGACGGGGGACCCTGGTGGGCTGCTGTCTATGGGGTCGCACAGAGTGATTTAGCAGTAGCAGTAGCAGAGATCTCTTCAAGAAAATTAGAGATACAAGTGAACATTATGCCATTACCCTTCCCATAGTTTGGCCTCAAGCCAAACTGCAGGGAGAGACCACAGGACCACCCATCAGCAGCAAATCAGATTAAAGATTTACTTTGTATTGCCCCACTCACCAACCCCTGCTCACAATGTGGGAGACCCGGGTTTGATCCCCAGGTTGGGAAGATCCCCTGGAGAAGGAAATGGCAACCCACTCCAGCACTCTTGCCTAAAAAATTCCATGGATGGAGGAGTCTGGTGGGCTACAGTCCATGAGGTCGCAAAGAGTCAAACATGACTAAGTGACTTCCCTTCCCTAAGTGTACCTAGAGAGTAGTACTGTTGAATCATAAGTGTGCATTTGTTGAGCTTTAATGGCTTCTGCCAGTTTTCCAAAGTGGTTGAAATGATTTGCCCTCCCTGTACAGCTATGAGGGTTCCATTTGCTCTACACTCTCAGGTTTAGACATTTAAATGTATTCTTCCAACCCCACCTGATACCGAATCTTTCCCTCCAGGCTTTTAGAAACTAGCAAGGATGGAGGGTGATCCTCTCAGCAGAGTGCTCTCTGAATGCGCTCAAGGCTGAGTGTTGCTGGGGAGCATAGCTGGTGGGTGCTGTGAGTAAGGCCTTGGCTGAGCGACAGCCACGAGCAGCCATCTCTGGGGCTCTGGAGCTCCCACTGCATCTCAAGGGGAGGATGACTCAACACCAAGGCCCTTCAGGCAGAGAAGGAATTGTTCGAATGTGCCTGGCCTCCAGCCTAGGCTCCAGCCTCCTGCACAGGTGGAGCATGAAGTAAGCAGAATGGGCTATCAGCCAAACAGCAGACTCCAGGTAGGTGGGAGTGGGAAAATCAGGATGTCTATGTGTGTGTGTGTTAGTTGCTCAGTCATGTCCTACTCTTTGTGACCCCTGCCAGGCTCCTCTGTCCATGGAATTCTCCAGGGAAAAAAGTCAGAGAAATATAGCCAAAGTCGGGGTATAAATGGTTATACAGTTCCAACATGTTTGCAAATCTGATATATTTAGAACTGTTTTTTTTAATTCAGGTTATTATTCCTTTTTTCTTTAAAGATAATTTTGTTTAGTTACTTATTTTGGTTGTACTGGGTCTTCCTTGCTGCCTGGGTTTTCTTCCAGTTGTGGTTCCCGGGCTCTAGAGCACAGGCTGAACAGCTGTGGCACACGGGCTTATTTGCTCCCTGGAATGTGGGATCTTTCTGGACCCAGGATCGAACCCCTGTCTCCTGCATTGGCGGGCAGATTCTTCACCTGGGCCACCAGGGAAGCACTAGAACTAGGTTTTTAATTGAAAATTTAATTCATTATACAGGGAAAACTTTCCCCAACCACCACAAATGTTTCTTCATACCATGAAAAAATTAAACCTCTTTGCCCCTTAGGTTGCCAATCTTCCAGGATCCTCCCCTAAGAAAGGCTTCAGTTCTCTGTCAAAATTGTCTATTTTGTCATTTAACTTTTGATCAGGTAATTACAGTTAATTTCCAGTCTATATTTGATAAATTGCATATCTTTCTTACTTGTATAGTCATTATTTTATTGAATTCTGATGTGATGCATGAAAATTTGTACAAATAATTTAAAATTCTTGATGTTTTCTTTCTCTAGAGATTTACTTTTGTTTTCAACAGTACCTCAATTGATTTTAATTGACCTTCTGAAACCATACCTTAGACCTGTGAAAGCTAATTTTTTGTTTAATTAGTTCATGAGTATATAGCCCTTCAGTTCGGTTCGGTTCAGTTCATTTCAGTTGCTCAGTCGTGTCCGACTCTTCGCGACCCCATAAATCACAGCACGCCAGGCCTCCCTGTCCATCACCAACTCCCGGAGTTCACCCAAACTCATGTCCATCAAGTCGGTGATGCCATCCAGCCATCTCATCCTCTGTCGTCCCCTTCTCCTCCTACCCCCAATCCCTCCCAGCATCAGAGTCTTTTCCAATGAGTCAACTCTTCTCATGNCACCCAAACTCATGTCCATCAAGTCGGTGATGCCATCCAGCCATCTCATCCTCTGTCGTCCCCTTCTCCTCCTACCCCCAATCCCTCCCAGCATCAGAGTCTTTTCCAATGAGTCAGCTCTTTACATGAGGTGGCCAAAGTATTGGAGTTTCAGCTTTAGCATCAGTCCTTCCAAAGAACACCCAGGACTGATCTCCTTTAGGATGGACTGGTTGGATCTCCTTGCAGTCCAAGGGACTCTCAGGAGTCTTCTCCAACACCGCAGTTCAAGAGTATCAATTCTGCGGTGCTCAGCCTTCTTCACAGTCCAACTCTCACATCCATACATGACCACTGGAAAAACCACAGCCTTGACTAGACTGACCTTTTTTGGCAAAGTAATATCTCTGCTTTTGAATATGCTATCTAGGTCCTTCCAAGGAGTGTCTTTTAATTTCATGGGTGCAATCACCATCAAAAAAATAAAGTCTGACACTGTTTCCCCATCTATTTCCCATGAAGTGATGGAATGACTTAAATGGTCATTCAGCTAACAGGATGAGAGTTAAACCTTCAGACCCATGGTTTTATATTCACTCCCGACTCCATGGAGTCCCAGAACCTCATATTTTAATTCACCTTTCATCTTAAGTCAATTGTGGTGCTTATAGAAACTACCACAAATTCTGATATCATCCAATGGGTAATTGCTATATGGAATGAAATATATTTGAAAAATAGATAAAGTCTCTTATGGCTAGATGGATATCAGTTGGCTAGACATATAGCAGCTCAAAGTACAAGCTAATCCTTTTATATTGTGGTAGGAATCTGCAAAGTAAGCCCTCTCTCTTGGGCTTTGGATGGTGGATGTCATGAGCTAGGGGTCTTTGCTAAAAACACACATTAATAACCTTAAGGCAGCTTCTTTGGAAACAGTACTATCAACAATGTGGAACTTGAAAATGAGTAGAGGGTTCCATCCTGACTCTCACGTGCAGTTTCAAGTTAGAAAGTATTCATTCAAGGGGGATATTTGTCATCTTCCACAAATGAGTATGAAGTGAAAATGGCCAGTTTTCTCTGTATTGGTCATACCTCTGTGGTGAACAAGCAACTTTTTAATAGTAATTGGTCAATCTGACTGTAGTAATTAGTCAATTTTTGCTTTATAGTTTTTATTTGCGAAGGAGATAAGACTTTACTTTCTTGCTTAGAGGTGACTTGGTAGGCAACAAATCTAGATTTATATAGGTGTTCTTCAAGTGATGTTTAAAAATTATATAACTTGACTCAAGCCAAGTTTAAGGTCTCCTGTCTTTAAAGATTTTCTCTCCTGAGACCAAAGGCTTCCACCTCTCCTTCTCCATCTTCAGTGAGATGCCATTGCTTTGCGGAGTCCTTTATTCACACCACCCAAAGCAGCTAGTGACTTACACGTGACAAAGTCACTTTAGATGTAGCTTCCATTTTTGTGGTTGACTTCTTACATTGCTTATATCCCAGCTGACTTAAATATACTTTTGCTTCAGTTAATACCACCAATTCCTCTAACAAATGTATATATTGGGAACCCAATTTAATAAGAACGGTAAACATTACTGAACATTTACTGTATTCCAAGCATTGCTCTAAGAGCTTTATATATATATATTTGCCTTCAATCCTTGTGACATCCCTATTGTATAGTTTTATTATCCATTTACAGGTGAAGAAATAGAAAAATCCAAGAGGTTAAGTAACTTGCCTTGGTAGCTGGTTTATTAGTGTCAAAGAAAGGATTTGAACCCAGGCAGTCTGACTTTAGAGCCTCAACATTTCATCCCTACCCTATACAACCTGTGGCTTCCCAGATGGCACAGTAGTAAACAATCTGCTTGCCAATGCAGGAGACACAGGAGACATGGGTTTGATCCCTGGGTCATAAAGATCCCGCAGAGTAGGAAATGGCAAAATCCACTCCAGTATTCTTGCCTGGGAAAATCCCATGGACAGAAGAGCCTGGCGGGCTACAGTCTATGGGGCCGCAAAGAGTTGGACACGACGAAGTGTGCATATATTCTACCTGTAGCCCTGTACAGACAACCAACAAAGGTATGAAAAAATATAAAGCATGATCATCCCTACACGTTCACTCCCTCCACCCACTTCCATCTAGGTCAGATTCCTGAGGGCAGCTCGCCCAGTCCTCTACCTGTACTCAAACGCTGTTCCTATATGCTGAGTTCCACCTTTATCCAAATCTGACTGCATTCTTCAAGCACTGTTTAATCTCTCCTCCCACCTGTCCCTTCCCAGCTTCCACAGCCATGCTAGATCACTTCTGTCTCTTCTTTGATCTTGTTACAGCTAATCAAACGCGGTCAGCGACACTGTTAGCTCCTGGAGGGTAGGTTTCATGCATGTTACTTCCTTAATATTTTCTAGATTAGGTAGTGCAGTCCAGCTGCTTCAACAAGGCACCTTCGGGTCCGCTTCTCGCATCGAGCAGTTTCTTCTGTTTGGCTGCCGCACTGTTCTTTTCTTCCTCTTCCTCATCGGTCTCTTCCTCTCCCCTCAGTATTATAAAAGTAATATTCATATACTCATTGCATCTCTCCATTGTTTCTAGTAAGAGGTCAGCCTTCTTTTTTGTCATCATTCCTCTGAATATGATTTGTTTTCTTTATTTCTCTGGCTGTTTTTCCCTTTGTTTTTGGTTTTCAGCAGTTTGACTAAGATGTGCTGGAATGTGGTTTTCCTTGTATTTATCTTATTTGGGGTTTGCAGAGCTTCTTGGATTTGGAGGTCAATTTTTTGTTTGTTTATATGGCTTTTAAAAACCAAATTTGGGAAATACTTCCTCAAATACTTTTTGTCTGCTCCATCCTTTCTCTCCTTTTTCTGAGACTCAACACATACATTAAGCTGCTTGATATTTTGCTACCACTTAAAAGTGTTTTCCTCTTTGTTCTATGGATTGAATAATTTCTATTGATCTGTACTTAGGTTTACTGGCCTTTTTTCTGCAGGCTCCAATGTGCTGTTAAGCCCATTCAATGAGTACTTCATAATAGATATTGTATTACTACTTTTCAGTTCTAGAATTTCCATTTATTTCTTCTTTTTGTTATCAAGTCTCTACTAATAATTCTGATCTATTTGCTCTTTTAGACCTATCATTTCGTAAGTTCTTGGACATATTTATTATCACTGTTTTAAAGTCCTTGTCACCTGATTCCATCGTCTGAGGAATCTCAGTATCTATTTCTATTGATTGCTTGTTTACTTTGACGATAAATCACATTTTCCAACTTCTTTGAACACTTTGAATGCTCAGTAAAATTTCAGCATAAGCTGGACAGTTTAGATTATCAGAGGAGCCTGGCAGGCAACAATCCATAGGGTTGCAAAGAGTCAGACATGACTGAGCGTGCGTGTGCATGCACACACACACATACACACACACCCCACACACAACTAAAGTGAAGAGAAATCCATGAAAGGGAGAACATTGCCATCATCACAGAAAATTCTATTCAAACAATGCTGGTTAAAAGTTTTACAAGTCTTCGATGAGGAATCAGGAAAATGTAAATGCAAATGACATTCTATATCATGAGATTGGGGGAAAATGGAAAGTTTGATAATGCTAAGTTTTGTTAGGGATGTCAGAAAGTGGGGGTCTCACACGCTGTTAACAAGCCAGCAAATGATTATGAGAACTTTGAAGAACAATTTGGCACTATCTAGTACAGATGATGGCATCCCACTCCAGTACTCTTGCCTGGAAAATCCCATGGACGGAAAAGCCTGGTAGGCTACAGT
>SJYV01001347.1:0-10835 GCA_006410875.1 Neotragus pygmaeus | reverse complement strand
CAACTGGGTATTGTTTTTGCTTTGGCTCCATCCCTTCATTCTTTCTGGAGCTATTTCTCCACTGACCGCCAGTAGCATATTGGGCACCTACTGACCTGGGGAGTTCCTCTTTCAGTATCCTATCATTTTGCCTTTTCTTACTGTTCATGGGGTTCTCAAGGCAAGAATACTGGAGTGGTTTGCCATTCTTTTCTCCAGTGGGCCACATTTTCTCAGACCTCTCCACCATTACCCACCCGTCTTGGTTTGCCCCGTGGGCATGACTTAGTTTCATTTTAATTAGACAAGGCTGTGGTCCTAGTGTGATTAGATTGACTACTTTTCTGTGAGTATGGTTTCAGTGTGTCTGCCCTCTGATGCCTTCTTTCATTTTCTCATCTATTTGTAAGTCCTCCTCAGACAATTGTTTTCTCTTCCTTGCATTTCGTTTTCTTTGGGGTGGTTTTAGTCACTGCCTCCTGTACAATGTTAGAAACCTCCATCCAAAGTTCTTCAGGCACTCTGTCTATCAGATCTAATCTCCTGAATCTATTGGTCACCTCAGCTGTATAATCATAAGGATTTGATCTAAGTCATACATGAATAGCCACGTGGCTTTCCCTATTTTCTTCAATTTAAGTCTGTAGTTCGCAATAAGGTGTTCATGATCTGAGCCACAGTCATCTACCAGTCTTGTTTTTTTTTTTTTTTTTCTGACTGTATACAGGCCTTAGAAAGCATTACTATGAACAAAGCTAGTGGAGGTGATGCAATTTCAGGTGAACGATTTCAAATCTTGAAAGATGATGCTGTGAAAGTGTTGCACTCAGTATGTCAGCAAATTTGGAAAACTCAGCAGTGGCCACAGGACTGGAAAAGGTCAGTTTTCATTCAAATCCCAAAGAAAGAGAATGGCAAGCATGCTCAAACTACTGTAGAGTTGCACTCATATGACTCGCTAGTAAAGTAACGCTCAAAATTATCCACGTCAGGCTTCAGCAGTACGTGAACTGTGAACTTCCAGATGTTAAACCTCGTTTTAAAAAGGCAGAGGTATACACCTGTGTTGGATTCATGTCGATGTATGGCAAAGCCAATAGAGTATTGTAAAGTAAAATAAAGTAANACTTTCTCGTGACAGGTTACCACTCAAAAATAGAGAACTGTTGAATTTCAAATAGTGTTAACATTTGTATAAAAACTTCAGTTTTTAAGACTTAATACTTTGATCCCATTTCTATCTCTATATCCTCTGATTTTCCTATTAATATTTAATATACCATCATGCTTAGGCGGTATAATATTCAAATTTTACTACCTATCCTGTATGTGTGTTTAAAAATAGCATACAGTCTAATGATAATTATTTATTGGAGATCTATTAAATATTTTCAGTGTGCATGTATATTTTTTGTTAAATCTAAATTGCAAATTGTTTGTGTGTAGGATGAATGTGCACGCTTGCATGTGGCTGTATTTGTCTTATTCTTGCTAGGTCCTTTCTTAGTGCTTTGTAATTAACAAGTGCTCAGTATTATTTCTGAATAAAATAGAATTGCCAGTCACTATTCCATGGAGAAGGAAATGGCAACCCACTCCAGTACTTTTCCCTGGAAAATCCCACAGACAGATGAGCCTGGTAGGCTACAGTCCATGGGGTTGCAAAGAGTCGGACATGACTGAGCGACTTCATTCACTCACTCACTCACTCACGCATCCAATATCTAATGGCCCTGGTAGTATTTTCCCATATGTGAATAGATTTTTAAGGTTCACATTCACATTTACCTCTGTTACTTAATTTTAGAATAGCATAATCCCAACATTTCCAACACAACTTATCTTAGCAATGCAACAACTGATCCATGATTCTGCAATAAAGATTTTGTAAATATATTGTATTTGCTGCTGCTGCTGGGCTGCTGGTAAGTCACTTCAGTCGTGTCCGACTCTGTGTGACCCTACAGACGGCAGCCTACCAGGCTCCCCGTCCCTGAGATTCTCCAGGTAAGAACACTGCAGTGGGTTGCCATTTCCTTCTCTAATGCATCAAAGTGAAAAATGAAAGTGAAGTCGCTCAGTTGTGTCCGATTCTTTGGGACCCCACGGACTGTAGCTATCAGGCTCCTCTATTCATGGGATCTTCCAGGCAAGAGTGCTGGAGTGGATTGCCATTTCCTTCTCCAGGGGATCTTCCCGACCCAGCTATTGAACTTGGGTCTCCCGCATTGCCGGCAGACGCTTTACCGTCTGAGCCACCAGGGAAGATCTTGTAAACAACGGACAGACATATATTCACTTGTGGAAAATTTTATCCGGATCTTGGTTCCTAAATGTTCAATCTTGTATTGACGATCTGTACATTTCTGTCTGCCCATTTTGTTTATTCATTATTCATATACTTTATATTTGAATTTATACATCCTGCTTTTTAGCCCACATTGATTTATGATTATCTTATTTTATAATAAAAATTATAAATCTACTCAACAAGCTAAAGTTTTTTCCCTAGTTTTTTAATGCTCAGCACTGTGCCATTTCATGCCTCTCCATATCGGGATAGTATGTATTATCTGATCTTTTCTTTCTCAATTAACCCTCATCCCTCCCTGCCAATTTAGAAAAATAAGTCATATATTAGAGACTCGTAATTAAAGGCAAGCTTTATATCTTTTGCCTTCAATTAGGAACTCTAATATTGCTTAGACCAGTTTGGGACAGCCTGCCTGACACTATGTGACTTCTGAGAATAGGTAAAAATAAAAATGCTACACAGTCTATCTGATTCTCTCAGAACTTCTATGTCTAGAATACTCCCTTTCAGAACACAGCTGCCATAATGTATAAATAACACACAGATAGGACATGCATAGGCATGCTGGTTGACAGATTCAGGTGAGACTAGCCTTTGTGTCATTACAACCCATTTACCAGACATATGAGTGAAATATTGTTCCAATAATTTCTGTTTCCAAACAGTCACATCATCTGCAACTTACTGAATTCTCTTGGCTGAGGATTCAAATAAGTACAGCAGAGACAAGCTGTTCCATTTGGCTCTGCTTGAATTCCTGAATCACAGAATTTGGGTATAATAAATTGACTGTTATGTCACTAAGTTGGGGTTGCTTATTTTATATCAATAGGACTAAAGTATTTGGCCTAATCCCAAGCCCTCTCTACCACCACACACACTGTTCAGTGAAGTCCTGGCAAGTACAGTCTAACTACCATATCAGTCATTCAAAGAGTTTTGAAAACATTACTTCTTAGAAATCCATCAGGTGACACTTATTTTCATCTTTTCTCCTGAATGTGTCTTTCTCTTGAAGGTGGTATATGATTCAAAAATATAAATTAATACACATCACTGGACTCTTGTTTTTCTCATTGTGATACTATATAGAACCATATATCTTGGAAAAGGTAGAAAGTGTCTAAGGAAAGAGTGGAACTTGAGATATTTCCAATGTATCATTGCATCATAACTTTCACTAAATTCTGGACACCAACCTGGCTTTAAAAACTTATTATCAATAATTTGAAATGACTGGCCCATGAAGTAGTAGTAAATGGTTCAGAAAGAACATTTGGGTTTTAAATTACATCTGTCACCTACATCTATTTGTAGTAACAAAATCTCATAAAATATATAAAGTGAATGCCTTCCCATAATCATTTCTTTGCCTTCAATTTAATGCCATTATACATAAGCTTTAAGTCATTGTATTATTTTAACTTCAATTTGGTCCATTCCATTAATGGAAATTTGTTACAGTAAGTGATGAAAAACCCAATCTAAACCTATAAACTTTTTTCTGAGCTATCAGAACAAGATATTTTTTTGTGCTGATATTAGTTAATTCTGTGCTGATATTAGTTAATCCTGTGCTATATATATATAAACAAAAATAAAGCTTGGTTAGCCATTGAACTCAAAGGTGAAATAACCAAGAAGGTTAAGAGCAGCAGTATATAAACTTGACAAAACATGAGGCTTATTAATATGCTAATTGGGAAAGGATGCCTTTAAAATAAGAACAACCATTTCTGTATATTTATGATTTATATATCCAGTAATATTACAGAAACCAAGTAGCAATTTAGTGAACCTAGAAAAAACTGATAGAAACTTTTATATTTCTTTGGTATAACTTTAGAAAAAATATAAATTTTACTATTTTATTTTCAATTCATACATTGTATTGAGCCGCATTCTGTCCCTTGAAGTTACTTGCAGTTGAAGAAACTGATCAACCTGAGTACCAATTAATTTAATATTTGTTCTCCAGAAAAATGTTCAAATATATTGAGCACCTATTCCATTCTTTGTAAAGCATTCTCAGAGATGTATAAAAGGAAAAAGAAAGTTAAAAAGTAAATTAAAGGTCACAATTAGAAAATAAAACACCTATAAATAAAAAACTATAAATTAAAGGGGAATTAGGTAATAATATCCTCAGAATACAGATGAAGCATATTTTTCTTACATCCATTTTCCCTCTCAGAATTTCACTAAAAATCTTATAAAATCGATTGGGAAAATTATATACCTCTAAAACTGTACAAAGTTATAAATATGAAGTAAGAAAAATAATTTGGAGGAGGAGATCAAGATTACAAGGTACAATATTACAATATGAAGGTAACTTTAGGGAATTTTTAAAACAAATTATACTGAGATAATTGGAAATGAAGAGATCCATTTTATAATTTGTATAATTCTATAACAAAATAATATGCAATAGTTACAAGTTTATTTAGCAAATCTAAAAAAAAAAAATGGCTTTCTTAGTTCCTGCCTTGTCCAGATTCATGCATGACAAAGCCTCTTAGAAATCAGATTGATGAGAAATAATTTATTTTTTTTAATTTATTTTTTTAAATTGCCTTTAAAAATTCTGTATGTTAAAATTAGTTTAAATCTATGAAAACATATGCAATATCTAGAATAAGGCAAATTGCAATGAAAAGCATGCCTTGTTGTCTTGTTTCACTAGATAAGAATCATGTAGATATGATAAGTTTTGCAAATAAATTGATTATAAAAGTAATTTAATCATTTAAGAATGCTTAAAGTCAATATAAAATGATGCTGTTCTTCATACTTAAAAATACCTGAGACTAATACTGTAATAGCCTGCATATCCTGATGGATAATTTAACCTATAATCTCAGAAGAGAGCCTTACTGGAAACAATAGAGAATTCCAACTTCATGGATTCAGAGTTAATCAGATTTTATTTTCCCATTGGTTGACTACTCAGTTTGAAAATTCACAAATCCATCCCATTAACTTGAATTCATTTAAATAAATGTGTGGATCAGACATACTGCCAGTCACTTAGAATACTGGGATGAATAGGAAAACATCTGTTCTATCAAGACAGCTAATATACGTTAGAGATACAGAAAGAAGCAAATTATAGAATAATGGCAGAAGCTTAATGATCAGAGAATGTATTAGGTACAGAGATCACAAGATAAAGGTGCTATCAATTCTATTTTGAGAGAGGTCAGGGATGTCTTCCCTGGAGAAATTCCTTCTGTTTTGTTTTTGAGAAATAATTGTTTCAATTCTGTACATGCTTGGAATAGTTAGTAAAATTCAAGGAACAAAAAGGAAGGAAGTAAGGTAGAACAGAAATTTGACTTTAAATGTATTGCACTGTAGTGTAAGTGAAATCTAAGTTATTTGAAAACACACACAGACCACAGACATACACACACTTGGAATGTATTCCGTCATTCTATATCCCATAAACTGGAAAGGGCAGTGTCCATATTCATAAGAAAAGTATCACAGTTTTGTTGTGGCAATCAAAGTACTCCATGCTGCTGCTACTGCTAAATCGCTTCAGTCATGTCTGACTCCATGCGACCCCATAGACGGTAGCCCACCAGGCTCCCCGATCCCTGGGAGTCTCCAGGAAAACACTGGAGTGGGCTGTCATTTCCTTCTCCAATGCATGAAAGTGAAAAGTGAAAGTGAAGTCGCTCAGTTGTGTCCGACTCAGCGCAGATGGACTGAAGCCTACCAGGCTCCTCCGTCCATGGGATTTTCCAGGCAAGAGTACTGGAGTGGGGTGACATTGCCTTCTTCATAGCTTCCTTTAAATTTGTTCTTAACATTGCATTTTCAATATTAGCTCCCTATAATATGCTATCAATGATTTTAATACTTCCTTGATTAGGATGGCCCCAAACTATCATTTACACTGACTTATTTTTTTAAGTGAATAAGTAGTTATATTGAGACAATTGGCAGCAAATGGGCCTCTCACAGTTCAGGGAGCATGTGTAGTCATCATTTCTACTTTTCCTCCCCTGTCAATCCAGTCTATCTTCTCTCTTAAATTTGTCTGTTTTTAGCAGAAAATGCAGACCTTGACCACTTTACGAAAGTTTAACAATTCTCTGTTACCTATTAAAGAATGTGAAGTGAAATCTAAATCATGTCTGACTCTTTGTGACCCTATAGACTGTAGCCCACCAGGCTCCTCTGTCTACAGGATTCTCTAAGCAAGAACTGGACTGGGTTGCCATTTCCTTCTCCAGGGGATCTTCCCAACCCAGGGATCAAACCTGGTTCTCCAGCATTGCAGGCAGACTCTTCACTCTCTGAGCCACCAGGGAAGCCCTATTAACAAGTGGAGATTAATTTTTAACAAGGATTTTTATTTCATAGCCTCAATTAAGGATTCCAGGTTCAGCTGTACATGTACCTCTACATGTACTTATCAAGAGAGTCAAACTGTGTGACTCATGATTATTTAATGTATGTCTCATGAAAATATTTTCACATAAAGTGTTTGTGGATTTTCCAACACAATTTCTTCTGTCTTTATTCTTCCTATCTTCTCCTCTCTCTTAAGAAGCAACAAGGACTTTCTATGAGCATTGCCACCAGTGCAATTGGAATTGCCACATGATTGGAATAGTTAGTATTATAGAAAAGCATGGAAGATAAGAGTATAGGTTGGTTTTGAATCTTGGTTAAATTCTCAGTTTTGAGGCCTAAAGGGCATACATTTAAAAGAAGAGTCTTTGGGAATCAGTAGAGCATGAGAATCTAAAGCTAAAGGCTATACCATGAAAAATAAATTTCTAGGAGAATAGAGGAAAATACAGATTGTGCTTCCCTTAGTTCAGTTCAGTCACTCGGTCATGTCCGATTCTTTGCGACCCCATGAACTGCAGCATGCCAGGCCTCCCTGTCCATCACCAACTCCCAGAGTCCACCCAAATTCATATCCATTGAGTCGGTGATGCCATCCAACCATCTCATCCTCTATCCTTCTCTGTATCTTTCCTTTCTCTCATGCCCTCAATCTTTCCCAGCATCAAGGTCTTTTCCAGTGAGTCAGCTCTTCACATCAGGTGGCCAAAATAATGGAGTTTCAGCTTCAACATCAGTCCTACCAACAAATATTCAGGACTGATTTCCTTTAGGATGGACTGGTTGGATACCAAGGGACTCTCAAGACTCTTCTCCAACACCACAGTTCAAAAAATCCCCTCAAGCTACCAGCAGTATTTTTCACAAAGCTAGAACAAATAATTTCACAATTTGTATGGAAATACAAAAAACCTTGACTAGCCAAAGCAATCTTGAGAAAGTAGAATGGAACTGGAGGAATCAACCTGCCTGACTTCAGGCTCTACTACAAAGCCACAGTCATTAAGACCGTATGGTATTGGCACAAAGACAGAAATATAGATCAATGGAACAAAATAGAAAGCCCAGAGATATATCCACACACCTANTCAGGCAGGGATTTGGGCAGCCTTGGGAAGAGCTTCCTGTACAACACTGGCTCCTGTTCTCCAGTTGACAGCTTTCTGCTGGGCTTCCCCTCCCAGTCATCGCTTGGAAGACACTTCTGCATCTCAAAGTTCAAGAAAATTAACCTGTCCTTAAATCAGCATATTTTATTGATGGAAAGTTAAGACATTTTGACTAAAATATGTGAGACCCACACTCTCTGTTTAAGCACACCATCTAGATTTAGGTGTGTGTGTCTGTTTAGGAGAGGGCTTCCTAGGTGGCTCGGTGGTTAAGAATCTGCCTGCTATTGCAGGAGACGTGGGTTTGATCCCTGGGTTAGGAAAATCCCCTGGAGAAGGAAATGGCCAGCCATCCCAGTATTCTTGACTGAGAAATCCAATGCACAGAGGAGCCTGGCAGGCTATAGCCCATGGGGTCACAAAGAGTTGGACACGAGTTAACAACTGACCAACAACTATGTGTACAGGAGTGAAATATTAAAGTGGCAAGATTAGTTAATTAAGAAATTGTCATTTAATTTCTGTAGATTAGCCTGCTAAAATGAAAAATTCCTACCCTCTTCCCAAGAGAGATATAAAGGTTTTTAATTATTGAGGCTTAAAAACTTTCTCTAAACTCCCAGGGGAAACTTAACAGATATTGTTTTCGAAATGATATATAAGATTTACTTAGATAGGATAAAAAAGTTCTGAAGACTTTGTACTTCCAGAGAAAAAGGGTAGAGTAGGGTGGCCAGAATCAGTTTAAAAGATGATTTCAGATCTGGAAAGATGAAAGACTATTTCACTAGCAGGATCTGTTCTGCTCACACTGAACTCTGGAGGTAGAAGGCCCTGAGAGTGAAAACACTGTATGCCTGCTTTTATGGCAAAGACACTACATGACCTGGAGCCAAGATGCTGAGAAGCCTCAATGGAAGGACTATTGAAAGGGGCACCTTGGTGACTTCCCAATGTACTAGTGCCTACAAGAGAACAGAGAACAGCAGCATTGCACAGCAGAAGATGCTCAAGTAAGGTCAACTATTAAAGGACAGAAGATCATGGTCAGGTGGAGGGAAGAGATAGTGAGGGAGTTTGGGACTGGCATGTACACACTGTTATATTTAAAATGAATAACCAACAAGGACCTCCTGTACAGCACAGAGAACTCTGTTCAATGTTGTTTAACAACCTAAGGGGAAAAGAAATTTGAAGAATAGATACAGGTATACATATAACTGACTCACTTTGGTGTCCATCTGGAACTATCACAACATTGTTAATCAACTCTATTCCGATATAAAATAAAAAGTTAAAGAAAAAAAAGATCATGGCCAATTCTGAACCACTCAAGACCAGCCACTGAGCAAAGAGAGAGGGTCTCCCATGCCTTTTGTCTCAATCTGTGTTCTAGTGATTGGCATTTCATTTTTCATAATTCTCAACCATGATGTTGAGAATTTCTAAACCATTATTTAGAAGAATAATCATTTGGTTTAACTTTTCTTATATTTGTTATGGATACACATACATATGGACTGTATATAAACACAGTGATTTGTGTAGCACTTCATCAATACATAATTCCGCAAGTACAAGGGATTATTCTATTTTGACCAAAATTCCAGAATAATACTTTCTGCATTTTGTGTTGCAAAATACCATGAATCTACAACTTTTTTCTAATATATTATGAATGGCTCCAAGAATTTACTAGCCTGTTTGTTTTGAAACTAAGTTTTTTTTCTTAAATGAGTCAGAGAAACATCCTGAACAATAAAAGTACGAAGCAAATCAAAATGTGTGCAGTATATGACTTCAGATTTAAAGGTATATGGCACTTAACAGGAATACACAGTCAAGGGAACAATTTAATACCTGAGGCTCATCATATAGATGATATGGATGTCTTGATATTAAAAACAAATACGATTTATAGGATAGAATTGTTCTTTTCAAGGGCTTCCCAGGTGGCACTAATGGTAAAGAATTTGCCTGCCAGTACAGGAGACAAAAGATATGGGTTTGATCCCTATGTTAGGAAGATCCCCTGGAGGAGGGCATGGTATTCACTTTAGTATTCTTGCCTGGAGAATCCCATGGCCAGAGGAGCCTGGCAGGCTATAGTCCATAGGGTCTCAAAGAGTTGGACACAACTGAACAAAAACGTGACTGAAGTGACTTAGCACACATGCTCTTTTCAAAACTTGTTAGTGGATTGATTATACAAATAATAGAGCAAAACAGAAAAAAAAAAAAAGGAATTAACTAGGAGAACAAGAAGAAATCTGCATTCTAACCCAGTATATTTTATAATTTCAAGAAACTATAGTCATGGTCTTTTCTATATGGTGTTTTCAAACACAAATTTCTTTTTTCCCCCACTGGCTAAAAACAAGTTTGTCTCATATACTTTATAGACAAATCTCAAAGGAGAGATGGATAGGCCCAAATGACCACTGTGGCCACCATGGAAAAGTCTTTCAAGGATGTGCACTTGTCCCTTCTTGCTGTCATTTTCAGTCAAACACTGGCAAACACCTGTTAACTCCTTGACATTCCTGGCTTGACATGCTGCAGCTTTAAGTTCCCCTTGTTAAAGGACAAACTTGTTTCCATATCACATTTGAATTAATATGTATAAAACTGCATTATTACATACTACATAAAATAAATTGCTTTCCAAAAAAACAACACCTCCAAGTACTTTTAGATAGTGGTAATTATCACTTTTCTCTATCTCTGCCTTCTCACAAACTTCTTGTTTTTAAGGTCCACCTTCCTTATGCCTTATTTTACAAAACTCCCTGAAGTTTTTAGCTAGGTGTGATACCACCTTTCTCTGAAGTCCCATTATATTCACTTTAATCCAAGAATCTAGTTATTTATGAAGAAATCTGTTCCTTGCCTCACAAGGTTTTCTGTGTTTTTCTTACATATAAAATACAAGTAAGAAATGCTTATTATTTATAATAACATTTTGGCAAATAATTGAAGTTTTCACAGTTAATGAACACCTGCTGCTGCTGCTAAGTCGCTTCAGTCATGTCCAACTCTGTGTGACCCCATAGACGGCAGCCCACCAG
>SJYV01001345.1:0-44409 GCA_006410875.1 Neotragus pygmaeus | reverse complement strand
GCGTGCTGCAATTCATGGGGTCACAAAGAGTCAGACATGACTGAGTGACTGAACTGAACTGAACTGAAGGAATGTTCTAATTTCATTCTTTTATGTGTAGCTGTCCAGTTTTACCAGTGCCAATTATTGAGGTGTCTGCCTTTTCTGCACTGTGTCACTTTGCCTCCTTTTTCATAGATTAGGTGACCATAGGTGTGTGAGTCTCCTTTTGATCTTCGTGTCCTGTTTCATTGATTGTCATGTCTCGTTTTGTGTCAGTATAATACTCTCTTGATTACTATAGTTTATAGAATAGTCTGAAGTCAGAAAGTCTGATTCCTCCAACTGTTGTTGGTTTATCATAAGACTGTTTTGGTTATTCAGGGGTTTTTTTGGTTGCATATAAATTGTAAAATATTTGTTTCTAATTCTGTGAAAAATGCCACTAGCAATTTTAAAGGGATTACATTGAGTCTGTAGATGTTCTTCCAGTCCAAAACATACCGTTTGTGTTGTCTCTGATAAGTATCTTATAGTTTTCTGAATAGAGGTCTTTTTCCTCCTTAGGTAGCCTTATACCTAGGAATTTTATTCTTTTTGTGACAATGGTAAGTGTAATTTTTTAAATTCCTATTTTATTTAATTTATTTTTGTGATATTTCCTTGTTACTATATAGGAATAATAGATTTCTGTGTATTATTTTTGTATTCTGAAACTTTACTAAATTAATTGATTAGCTCTGATAGCTTTCTGGTGGCATGTTTGGATTTTTTATGTATCACAGCATCTGTAAACAGTGGCAGTTTTACTTCTCTTTTCCAATTTAGAAGGCTTCCCTAATGGCTAACCAGGTAGAGATTTCACCTGCAATGAAAAATATGTAGGACATGCTGGTTTGTTTACTGGGTCCAAAAGATCTCCTGTAGAAGTAAATGGCATCCTACTCCAGTATTCTTGCATGAAAAGTCCCACAGACAAGAGAACCTGATGGGATAATCTGTGAAGAGCGGCAGTTTTTCTTCTTTTCTAATTTATATTCCTTTTATTTAATTTTCTTCTCTGATTTCCATTGCTAGGACTTCCAAAATATGTTGAATAATAATGACTAGAGTGGACACCCTTGTAATATTTATGATCTTAGAGGAAATATTTCAGTTTTTCACCACTGAGAATAATGTTTGTTCTAGATTTGTCATATATGGCCTTTATTATGATGAGGTAGTTTTCCACTATAGACATTATTATTTTCTTTCTTTCTTTCTTTCTTTCTTTCTTTATTTTTTAATGATAAATGGGTGTTAAATTTTTTCAGTATAAACAGATGCTTTTCATGCATCTATTGGAATAACCATGTGTTTTGTATTCTCCATTTTGTTAATATGGTGTATCAGATTGATTTGCATCTACCGTGGAATTCTTGCATTCCTGGGATAAATCCCACTTNTAAATGGGTGTTAAATTTTTTCAGTATAAACAGATGCTTTTCATGCATCTATTGGAATAACCATGTGTTTTGTATTCTCCATTTTGTTAATATGGTGTATCAGATTGATTTGCATCTACCGTGGAATTCTTGCATTCCTGGGATAAATCCCACTTGATCCTGGTTTATGATCCTTTCAATGTGTTGTCAGATACTGCTTGCAAGTATTTTGTTTAGGATTTTTTTTGTCTATGTTCATCTGTGATATCAGCCTGTAGTTTTCTTTCTTTTGTGATATCTTCCTCTGGTTTTGGTATCAGATTGATGGTGACCTCATAGAATGAGCTTGGGAGCTTTCCTTCCTAAAGAAATGAAGCTTCCTCTTCAATTTTAGGGAAGATTTGAGAAATATAGGTGTTGGTTCTTCTCTAAATGTTTGCAGAATTCACCTGTGAAGCCCTCTGGTGCTAGATTTTTGTTTGTTGGAAGATTTTTCATCACAATTTCAATTTCAGTAATCGTGATTGGTCTTTCCATATTTTCTATTTCTTGCTGGTTCAGTCTTGGAAGATTGTACCTCTTTAAGAATTTGTAAATTTCTTCCAGGTTGTCCATTGTATTGGAATATAGATGCTTGTAGTAGTTTCTAATGATCTATTGTATTTCTGTGATGTCAGTTGTAACTTCTTTTTTATTCCTAATTTAATTTGTTTGAATTGTCTCCCTACTTTTCTTGATGAGTCCATCTAAAGGTTTATCTATTTTGTTTATCTTCTTAAACATGCTTTTATTTTCACCAGTATTTAATAATTTTTCCTCATCTCTATTGCATTTATTTATGCTTTGATCTTTATAATTTCTTTTCTTCTATTAGTATGGATTTTGTTTGTTATTTTTCCCTAGTTGCTTTGGGTGTGTTGTTAGTTTATTTGAGCTTTTTCTTGTGTGTGTGTGTGTGTGTGTGTGTTTTGAGGTAGGATTGCACTCCTATAAATGTTCAGTTTAGATCTGCTTTTGTGGTGTCCCATAGGTTTTCCATTGCTGAGTTTTCATTGTCATTTGCTTCTAGGTATGCTTTGGCTTCTTCTTTGATTTATTCAGTGATCTCTTAGTTATTTAGTAGCATATTGTTTAGCCTTCAGGTGTTTGTGTTTTTACTGCTTTTCTTTTCTGATAATATCTAATCCCTTAGCATTATGCTCAGAAAAGATGCTTGATATGACCTCAATTTTCTTAAATTTACCAAGGCTTGATTTTTTACCAAATGTGTGATCAACCCTGGGGAATGTTCCATGTGAACTTGAGAAGAAAGTGCATTCTGCTGCTTTTAGATGAGATGTCCTGTAAATATTGTCTATTGGATTTAATGCATCTTTTAAGGGTTATGTTTCCTTATTAATTTTTGTTTCTTTAGTCTACTCATTAGTTTATGTGAAGTTTTAAGTCCTTTACTATTATTGTGTTAATGTTGATTTCACCTTTTATGACTTTTAGCATTTGCCTTATATATTGAGGTGCACCTATTCTGGTGTGTTAGTATTTACAGTTGTTATATTTTCTTCTTGGATTGTTACTTTGATTATTAGGTAGTATCTTTCTCTGTCTCTTGTAAAAGTATTTAAAGTCTATGTTGTCTGATATAAATATTGCTACTCCAGCTTTAGGAATACTTTTCCCATCTGTTCATTTTCAATCTATATGTGTCCATAGGTCTGAAATAAGTCTGTGATAAGACAGCATATATATGAGTTATGTTTTTGTATCCATTCAGCCAGTTTCTGTCTTTAGATTGGAGCATTTAATACCTTTACATGTAAGTTAATTATCAATATGCATGTTCCTATTAGCATTCTCTCAATTATTTTGGGTTTGTTTTTTCAGGTCTTTTCTCTTCTTTCCCATCTAAAGAAGTTTCTTTAACATTTATTGTATAGCTTGTTTGGGGATGCTGACTTCTCTTTGCTTTTGGTTTTCTGTGAAGCTTTTGATTTCTCCACTGACTTTGAATGTGATTCTTGCTGATTAGAGTAATCTTGATTGTGAGTTTTTACTTTTCTTAACTTTAAATATATCCTACCATTCCCTTCCAGCCTGCAGAGTTTCTGCTGAAATATCAGCTGATAACAGGATGATAATTTCTTTGGATATTATTCTTTGCTTTTCCTTTTCTTCTTTTAATAATTTTTATTTTAAACTTTTGCGTTTGATTAATATTAGTCTCAGGTGTTTCTGCTTGGGTTTATCTTCAGTGGGACTTTCCTTTTTCTTTCTTATGTTAGGGAATTTTCCACTATAATATCTTTGAATATTTTCTCAGACACTTTCTATATCTCTTCTTCTTCTGAGATTCCTAAAACATGACTGCTGTGCTTCTAGTGTTTTCTCAGAGGCTTCTGAGACTGTCCTCATTTCTTTCCTTTTTTTTTTTTTTTTTTTTTTCTCTGTGGCAGTTATTTCCACCATTGTAGCTCACTTATATATTCGTCTGCCTCAATTATTCTGCTCTTAATTCCTCCTAGTATACTTTTCATTTCAGTTACTGTGCAATCACCACTGATTGTTTTGTTCTTTAGTTCTTCTGTCTTTGTTAAACATTTTCTTATATCTTCTAATCTATGGTTTCATTTTACTTCCAAGATCTTGGATCATCTTTACTATTAATACTCCATAATATTTTTTGAATAGATTGTCTATTTCCTTTTTATTTATTTGATCTTGTGGCTTTTTATCTTGCTTCGTCATCTGCAACATATTTTTCTGTCATTTCATTTTGTCTAAATTACTGTACTCATGCTTTTCTTTCTGCAGGGTACAGGGTCATAGTTCTTCTTGTGTCTGTTGTCTGCCCCTTGGTGGGTAAGTTTGGTCAAGGGGCTTGTGTAGACTTTCTGATGGTGGGAACAGTGTCTATACTCTCATAGATGGGGCTGAGCTTTTCCCTCTGATGTGCATGGCCACATCAGGTGTCTCGTTTAGAGTTTCCATGAGCTTAATGATTTTAGGCACCCTGTCTATTGATGCATGGGGCTATATTCTTATCTTGCTGGATTTGGCATGAGATGCCTAGTATTGAAAACTGCACACAATTAGGTGGAGCTGGTCTTGGTGTTGAGATGCACACCCCCAGAAAAGCACACTTCAAGTAATATTCCCTGGGCACATGGATTCCTGGGCAGTCTTGCATCCTGGACTTGGCAGTCCCACCTAAGGGGCCTAGGTCTGACTCCTGACTAGGGAACAAAGAGTCATGCGACAAGGCCAAAGAGAAAAGAAATGAAAAGAAAAATAAAGAAAGAAAGAAAAAGAAAATAAACATATAAACAAAATCCAAAACCAAAACAAACAGAAACAATAACAACAGACACACACACACACAAACACACACACACACACAAAATCAAACTGACAAACCAACACTCAGACAAATGAAAAAAAGTCAAGCAGAAGCAAAGAAGCAGACAGAAAAACAAATAAATAAAACAAATAGGAAAACAAACCAAAGAAACTAAAAATGAAAACAATTGATAAATACTATACTTATTAAAAAAAAAAAGGAAAAATGGAACAAAAGTAGAAAACAGACTTTAAAAAAAAAGAAAGCAAACATCTCAATAAATATAATAAAGAATGAAAATTAACAAAAATACAGAACAACAGCAACATATAAATATATATTTAAACTTAACAAAAATTTAAAAAATTGAATAACATCAACAACTAAGCAAAATGAAATAGACAGGAAAAGTATGATAGTGATAAGATTTTCCTGGTGTCTTATCTATCAGTGTCCTAGCTCCCATAACATCTCACAGCCAATCCCTGCCTCCTCAAGAGGCCCTCCATTTCCTCTATAGAAGTCTCTGAACTTGCTGTTCAATCTGTGGCATCAAGTGGCACTCTGACTTGGCCTAACTCCTACATGTATTTGCCCCCAAAACCCACTGCTGCTAGAGCTAGACTGGTCTCAGTTGTGGGAACACTTATTGTCTATTTAGATATCCCACAGATGCATAATTTAGCAATCTGATAAGTGGAACTTAATCCACGACTTGTGCAGCTGCATAAAGAGATTTCTGTTCCTTTCCTTAATTGCATTGCCTTTGGGGCTCAGGTTTGATTTTTGGTCCCATCTCTGCATATGGATCACCCTCAGATATCTGTTCCCCACCCAGACAAGAAACAAGAAAAGTAATAGATGATTGGGCCTCACTCAGGCTGAGGAGGATTATGGTGGTCACAGCTGGAGTGGGTGGGAGTCTCCTGCAGCAGTGTAGGCTGGCAGGCAGTTATGATAGTCTGGAGTTTGCTTGCTCTGGTGGGATTTCCTCACAGTGCTTGTGGAGAAAGGGGCTGGGGTGTAGGAGTGGTGGTGGTCTCAACCCCTGCACACCACTCAATACGGATGCCTTGTTTCCCAGGCAGACCATGTTTCTTCTAGTGGTATTTCAGGCGTGGTGGAACCTATCACTCCTGTTCTTTCTGTTTTATCCGAACAGCCAACAGTGGTTTTCTCCCTGAATCTGCTCTCTCAACCTCATGTTTTAGCACTCAGCCAATGCCAAAACTGGCATTCCTGTCTCAGGCAGGAGTCTGAAGAAAGCTTTGGGATGGACAGTGCACAAGACCCCAGAGACTACATAGGTGGGAAAGGCCTTGTCTTGAGGAACAGGTGAGCCTGCTTAGGTGGATGTCCCTCACAATGATCTTGGAGGCAAAAGTCAGTGAATGGGGAAGGGCATTAGAATGGTGGCTGGTCCAATCCCTTGCATACTGCTCAACTATAATACCTTGCTTCTGTGGTATCCTGACATTTTCTGCAAACCTTCCCAGTTGTGGAGTTCCTTAGTCCTATCCCTTCAGGCTGTCTTTTCACAGTCAACACCTGTCCCCTCCCTGGGTCTGTGCTCCAAAGCCACTTTCTAGCACCTTAGCCCCCTTCCACAATAAAGATCCATGACTCAGGTTAGGGTGCTCTGTGCTGTAGTACAGATCATGCACACAGCTCTTACTTTGTCCTGCATTTTGCAGACTTTCTGCAGAAGGTCTCCTTTGATCTTCCAAAGGTCTCTTTCTGCTCCAGCTGATTATCCCACTGTGAGGGCATTTTTTCCCCTCCTTACCTGCAGTTTCACATCTTGCTTTTTCTGACTTTTCTTTCTTTCTTTCTTTCATCCTACCTGGCTTCAAAGTGTTTTTTCTTGTCCTTTTAGGTGTCTAAATACTTCAGTTAATGTTCAGCAGGTGCTCTGTGAGAACTGGTCCATTTGCAGAAGTATTTTTTATATAGTTGCAAGGAAGGATGGATTCTATGTCTTCTTATTCCATCATCTTGACTCCTCCTGTAATATTTTTAAAACCCAGTGTTAAAGATAAATATTATTTAATCTGTATTCAACTAGACTGTGTTCTGTTGAAATATGACTGTTTCTGCAGGTTAATTTTAAAAATTTAAAACTAGGCAAGAAACTTTTTTAATTCTTTGTAAAAGAGAAAATGAAAACCTATTAGCTTTAATTGAAAATGTAAATTCAGAAACCTCTTTAATATAGTCAGTGATTTTTGCAACACAATTTAAAAATGAAGAGAAAGTCATTAAGAGGCATTTTTTCCATGACCTTTGAATAAGTAATTATTTCATCTACTTACATATCTATTTACTTTTCTAACTTTTGGAGTCAATGTAGAATATCCACTTCATTAATATTAAGATTTTAATAATAATAATGTGTAATATTAATAATAATTTGTAATAATAATAATAATGTGTAATATTGGGCTAAAATAGATTATTATTTTTTATAGTCCAAATATTTCTTCAAGTTTTGTCTAAATTTAGTAACAAAAATCATTATGTGAAAATTTATAGCTACTTTCTAGTAAATATTTTTGAACACTATATCATTTAAGATACGTTTTATAAATAAAGTTGGTCTCAGTATAGGAAGAGGGAGCTGGAGCTTGGTCTACAGTGTATCAAAATTCTCCTTTATGTCATATGTTGATTGCAATTTTGATTACGGAGGCATGCTCTGCTCCACTTAACACTCTTGAACAAGGGGAAGCTCTGATCAAAATCCCCAAACCACTTCTGACAGCAGGCTGAGTGAACAGCTTATTGAATGCTAGAAAATAATGAACAGCAAATGCTTCTGGAAAATTTGACTGTTGGGCAAACAGTACATAACCAAACGTTTACATCTGTGAAGTCACCTCCTATCCTGTGGGATCCCAGGATGTGTCCATACTGTGGTAGAAAACTAGCTTTTACCATAGTATGGAGGGGTACTGATAAATGCTTCTTAAACATGGGTTGTATCTCTAAACTTTGCATCTGGATGGGGCTATTTGAATAAAATGTGACTAGTAGTTGTTGAGGAGAAAATACATGCATCACCTCTAGTTTGGGGTCTGTAGCATCTCCCACACTACTCTCCTTTTTCTACAGCCAATAAATCCCTCAGTATATTCTTACTCTCCTCTCCTTAAATCCACAGTGTTGCCTGTTTGCCTTCCCTGCCTCACACAGGCTATACTTCCTTATGTGATCGGGTTATCATAACACAATGAGAGGTTTGGTGATGCCTTTAACTTGATTAGATCTTGTTCAGTCCTTGAAGACCAACAAAAAACTGACAGAAGTGATATTTTTATCAATGTTCTGTGATGAAAAACAAATATTGTTTATTAACACATATATATGAAATCTAGAAAAATTATACAGATGAACCTATGTTCAGGACAGGAATAGAGATACAGATATAGAGAACTTTGTCTACAAAGGTCCGTCTAGTCAAGGCTATGGTTTTACCAGTGGTCATGTATGGATGTGGGAGTTGGACTATAAAGAAAGCTGAGTGTAGAAGAATTGATGCTTTTGAACTGTGATGTTAGAGAAGACTCTTGAGAGTCCCTTGGACTGCAAGGAGATGCAACCAGTCCATCCTAAAGGAGATCAGTCCTGGGTGTTCATTGGAAAGACTGATGTTGAAGTAGAAACTCCAATACTTTGGCCACCTGATGCAAAGAGCTGACTCATTTGAAAAGACCCTGATGCTGGTAAAGATTGAGAACATGAGGAGAAGGGGACGACAGAGGATGAGATGGTTGGATGACACCATTGATTCAATGGACATGGGTTTGGGTGGACTCCGGGAGTCGGTGATGGACAGGAAGGCCTGGCGTGCTGCAGTTCATGGGGTCACAAATAGTCAGACACGACTGAGTGATGAAACTGTACTGAACTATTGAGAACAGATGCATAAACACAGAAGGTGGGCTGAACGGGAGGAAGGATGAATTGGGAGGTTGGGATTGACAGATGTACATTGTCATGTGTAAAACAAATAGCTAGTGATAACCTGCAGGGAGCTCAGCTCACTGCTCTGAAATGCCATTATTGGAAAGAATAAGACAAAGTGGGAAGGGGATCAGAGAGGAGATATCTGTGTGCATATGTGTGTGTGTGATACATTTATAATACAGCAGAAACTAACTCAGCATTTTAAAGCAACTATTCCTTGACATTCTAGAAATCAGTGAATTAAAATGGACTCGTGAATTTAACTCAGATGACTATTATATCTACTACTGTGGGCAGGAATCCCTTAGAAGAAATGGAGTAGCCATCAACAAAACAGTAATCTATCAACAAAACAGTCAACTGTCAACAAAATAGTCCAAAATGCAGTACTTTGATGCGATCTCAAGAACAAAAAAAATGATCTCTGTTTGTTTCCAAGGCAAACCATTCAATATCACAGTAATCCAAGTCTATTCCCCAACCAGTAACACTTAAGAAGCTGAAGTTGAATGGTTCTAGGAAGATCTACAAGATCTTTTAGAACTAACACCCAAAAAAGATGTCCTTTTCATTACAGGGGACTGGAATACAAAAGTAGGAAGAAACACCTGGGGTAACAGGCAAATTTCACCTTGGACTATGGAAAGAAGCAAGGCAAAGGCTAATAGAATTTTGCCAAAAGAACACACTGGTCATAACAAACACCCTTTTCCAACAAAACAAGAGAAGACTCTACACATGGACATCACCAGATGGTCAACACTGAAATAAGACTGATTATACTCTTTGCAGCCAAAGAAGGTGAAGCTCTATACTGTCAGCAAAAATAAGACTGGGAGCTGACTGTGGCTCAGATCATGAACGCTTTACTGCCAAATTCAAACTTAAAATGAAGAAAATAGGGAAAACCCCTAGACCATTCAGGTATGACCTAAATAAAATTCCTTATGATTATATATAGGTTTAAAGAATAATTCTGATAGACAGAGTGCCTTTTGAACAATGGATGGAAATTCGTGACATTGTAAAGGAGACAGAGATCAACACCATCCCCATAGAAAATAAATGCAAAAAAGCAAAATGGTTGTCTGAGGAGGCCTTACAAATAGCTTTCAAAAGAAGAGAAGTGAAAAGTAAAGGAGAAAAGGAAAGATATAAGCATCTGAATGCAGAGTTCCAAAGAAAGTACTATAATCATGCAACCTAGACAGCAATGTAGCTATGCAACATAGATAGCATATTCAAAAGCACAGACATTACTTTGCCCACAAAGCTCTGACTAGTCAAGGCTATGGTTTTTCCAGGGGTCATGTATGGATGTGAGAGTTAAAATGTGAAGAAAGCTGAGCGCCGAAGAACTGATGCTTTTGAACTGTGTTGTTGGAGAAAACTCTTGCGAGTCCCTTGGACTGCAAGGAGATGGATAGATTATAAAACTAATGTGTAGTATATGGTTTATGTTTGTGTGTGTGTATATATGCATTTCAGTGTTAAAATGCTCATAAAATTTATGGTCAGTCGTAAAGTCAATCATTTTGCTCTCCCAACCACACAATCCCTTGTCTTCACAGTCTCTCTTCTAAGGTGAAGTGAAAATTATTTCATCAGGTGAAATTTATATTTCTAAGTCTTGATTTCTAAAGACTATGAGCATAAACTTTCTAGAAACAAGAAGTCATTCTCATAGCCTCTTTATCTTTTTCCTCTCTTTCACTCTCTCTCTCACCCACACCAGCACCCACACGCAATTTTATTCAGAGAAAATGCTCTAAATATGGTAGTAAATGATAACAGAATACAAAAATCATCTTAATGTTTTTGAAGCTTAATAGGGACAGGGATTCTGGGTGTGGGTATGGCATAAGTCCTCTTGGAAGAGGTCACCATTAGGCTCACCATAGAGCTGCCAGAACTTACATAGGATTGGGAAATAGATTCTTGGAGGGCACAACAGAACTTTGTGTATCAGGACTCAGGAGAAAGGAACAGTGATCCCGCAGGAGACATGCCTGTGGGGTGTCTGGGAATCTCCAGTGAAGGCATGGGTCGGTGGTGGCCTGCTGAAGGGTTGGGAGCATGGACTATAGTAATACATTCCTGGGATCTTTTGAGGGAGGTCACCATTATCTTCATTAACTCCACCATAGTTTGGTGGTGGTTTAGTTGCTAAGTTTTGCCTGACTCTTGTGGCCCTATGGACTGTAGCCTGCCAGACTCCTCTGCCCATAGGATTTTCCAGGCAAAAATACTGGAATGGATCGACATTTCCTTCTCCAGAGAATTTTCCCAACCCAGGAATTGAACCTGGGTCTCCTGCATCGCAGGCAGATTATTTACCAACTGAGCTACAAGGGAAGCCCACCATAGTTTGACCCCAGGTAAATAGCAGGGAGGGAACACAGCTCCACCAATCAACACAAAATTGGATTATAGATTTAACGAATATGGCCCTGCCCATCAGAACAAGACCCAGTGCCCCCCACAATCAGTCTATACCATCAGGAAGCTTTCATAAGCCTCTTACCCTAATCTATCAGAGGGCAGACAGACTGAAAATCACAGTCAAGAAAACTAACCAATCTGATCATATAGACCACAGTCTTGTCTAACTCAACGAAACTATGAGCCATGCCCTCGAGGGCCACCCAGGGCCCTTGGACAAGTCATGGTATAAAGTTCTAACAAAATGTGGTCCACTGGAGAAAGGAGTGGCAAACCACTTCAGTATTCGTGCCTTGAGAACTCCATGGACAGTATGAAAAGGCAATAAGATAGGACACTGAAAGATGAACTACCCGGGTCAGTATGTACCCAATATGCTACTGGAGATCAGTGGAGAAATAACTCAAGAAAGAATGAAGAGATGGAGCCAAAGCAAAAATGACATCGTGTTGTGGATGTGATTGGTGATGGAAGCAAGGTCTGATGCTGTAAATAGCAATACTGCATAGGAACCTGGAATGTCAGGTCCATGAATCAAGGCAAATTGGNGAAAGAATGAAGAGATGGAGCCAAAGCAAAAATGACATCGTGTTGTGGATGTGATTGGTGATGGAAGCAAGGTCTGATGCTGTAAATAGCAATACTGCATAGGAACCTGGAATGTCAGGTCCATGAATCAAGGCAAATTGGAAGTGATCAAACAGGAGATGGCAAGAGTGAACATCATTGTTTTAAAAATCAGTGAACTAAAATGGACTGGAATGGGTGTCCCAGGGATCAAACCTGGGTCTCCTGGTTCCAGGAAAATTCTTTACCACTGAGCCACCAGGGAAGATAATTTCAATAGTTAATATTTCTTGAGTATCTACTATGTGACAGGCTGTTCTAATTTTTTCACTTGAATTAGCTCTGAAAAATATTTATCTTCGTTATTCCTACTGTCTCAGCTGATAGAACTAGGGAACACAGAATTAATAAGTGATGGAGACTGATTTCAAAATCTGAGCCTAATCCAATACTGTTTTCAAACTATAGCCCATTCTTACATGTTGGATTTTCAATTTCAACTTTCTGGAGAGAGATTAAAAGAAAATCTATTTGCTTGGGAATTTCCCAAGCTGCTCAGTGGTAAAGAATCTGCCTGTTAGTAAAGGAGATATGAGTTCATTTCCTGGGTAAGGAAGATCCTCTGGAGGAGGAAATGGCAACACATTGCAGTATTTCTGCCAGGATAATCCCATGGACTGAGGAATCTTGTGGGCTACAGTACATGGAGTCACAAAGAGTCAAATATGATTGAATAACTGAACATGAGCACATATTACTTTTATACTCTTACTTAGAGGTCAAAATGAGTGATAAATCTAGATCTAGATATTAATATCTGTATCTCAAGAGTGATACTGGAAAACAGAGCAATAACTTCACATAAAGATAGAGCAATGGTAGTATTTAACGTGAATTTGAAATAGTAGTATCAAGTGGTGAGTGTCTAAGAACAAGCATTATGGATTCAAATGGCTATTCAAAGGCAGCATCCCCACAGAGTTAGCATTCCAATAATATTCTTACATTTCATTATTGCTAAAGAAACATGTTATCCAGCATAAGCTGTTATAAGATATGCATATGGGGAATCCAGGACAATAAAATACAAGTCTGGAAGGTTCAGTGATTAAAAAAAAAAGAGAGAGAGAGAGAGGGAGAGATGGATGGGAAAGCAGGTTCAGGGGAATCTTAAAAAAGCTCTGAAAAGTTTCAGGCATGGAGACCAGGCTTGCATTATACATTGGCATGTATGGGAATATTCCCTACAGTATCCCAGATCCTGTGTAATCTTTTCATTATGAGAGTTATTATGGTTTTAAATCAATTTTACACAGGGGTTCCTTTGAGTTTCTAGGAATTTGATCACCTTTAGGGGGAAAAAAATAATACTTTTCCCTCTTTCAACAGACATTTTCTACTACCTGATATAAAACACTTCACCTTCCTAGGAAACAAAAGGCAAAATATAGTGGTCAAATAATTCATATTCACTTTAGAGTTTAAAAAAAGAAAAAAAAAAGTAAAAGTCATGCTCTTTGTGTCAGGTAAACCTTATGTTCATTCAAAAAAACTTTTTTGCAGGTCACAAAGCCTAATAATATTCGTGAGTCTTATCCCCTAGGCAGAAACCTGCAAAATTACCTACTTGTAGAGATTCAAAGAGCTATAAAAACAGCAAGACTGGGATGTTCTGGGATAGTTCAAAGGTCATTGCCACCCCGCATGTCAGACTTCCAGCTAAAGATCCCTGGCTGTGGCAGACCTGAGGAAGAGTTGAGTCATCACTAGTCTGAGTGCTACAGTACACCCCTTTCAGTGTTGGAGGCTATTTCCTCTACATAGTTTAATTGAAAAAAAAAAAAAAAAAGGAAGCCTTTCTCAGTGATTTTCAAACCTTAAAATTTAAGAGAAGTATCCTTTAGTTCCTTCAGGCTGACTCTGGGAAATGTGAATCCCATAAGGTTTGAATACTCATTTTCTTCATTTAAAAAATGATTCAGTTACCTTACTGAAAATATTGACTTGTTGTTTGTGAGATGATGGTAATTGTGTGTGTGTGTGGCCTCTTAGGACAATGTTTTAACATTAAACTCTTTTTAGTTCTTTTGGACAACATGGGAACAATAAGCAGCCAGCAGTGACCATTTTCAGCCATTTTCAAATCTTAGTCCCTCTCTCCTCCATTGAAGAGATAAAATAGGCAGTCTTATAAATGTGTATTTAATCTCATTGCTATGTTGCTTAGCATAACATCCTCTGCATATTTAAAATCACTGTGTATTATGTGATAGCTATCTTAACAAAATATCCCTCTAGTAGTCTATATGCTGAAACCTTTCTTTCTTAGTGAATACCTGCTATATCATACATGGCATGACATAGCAAATATCTGGAGACTTTATCATGAGCATCTGTCCTATTCAGTCACCTTTTGGATAAAACAACACTAATAAAGATAGCAACAGTTAGAAACTCACCAAATAGCCAAGCATATGCTTTGGCATGTTTGTATATGGATTTACATTAATATGAAAAATATAATATTTCTAACATGAGCATACAGAACCTTCTTGCCAAAATCACAAATCTAGTTAAGCACTGAGTCAAAATTCAAATTCAAGTTATTTGGCATAGTCTACCTTTAACTTTTATGAAACTGTATCTCTAAATTCAAAGTCCTTACTATTTCCTGTAAATGCACCTGCTTCATTTTCTCCCATGATGCTTATCTCATTGTTTTTTCACCACTACTCTAATAATGTGAATATAATAGGCACTCGCATTTGCTCATTGTTTTGTTTTTTAATTAAATAATGCTTTAAAACACATGCTTTCTTCTTCTTTTTATCTTTCTCCCTCTTAAACCTTGTCTCTTTCGAAAGTTTTAAATATTCCAGGTTCATACTATTCTCAAAATCCCAGAACATTTAGTTTATGATTGTGAAGGAAAAGACTTAGAGAGATGACAAAAAACAATCACTTAAATGTACCATCAAGTGCAGCATCAAGGAGCCAATCAGAAGAAAGAGGTAGGAAGACAGACTTTCAGTAGGGGAGTTCTGCCCCAGCTCCACTCCTGCCTCAGAGCTCCCTCTATGGTCCTCAGTGCCTTACTCTTTGGGATCCTATGGACTGTGACCCGCCAATCTCCTCTGTCCATGCTACTTTCCAGGCAAACATAATGTAGTGGGTTGCCATGCCCTCCTCCAGGGGATCTATCTTCCCAACCCAGGGATCAAATCTGGGTCTCTTACATTACAGGCTTTTGCAGTGGCAGGAGGATTCTTTACCTGCTGACCTGCTAAGCCACCGGGAATATACCCCCACACCCACCCACACACACACCCCACCACTGGGAAACAAAAATAAGAGGAGCAGTTTGCTTCCTGTCAATCCCACCAGGATAAAAGAAGGCAGGTAAAAAAGGAGCTCCAGGAGCAAACTTAGACTGCAATGAGATATTACCTAGCCTGAATTTTTTCAGTGGTCAAGACATTTTGGTCAAGGTTTTCTGTAGGGTCTAGGGTACAAAAGGAATGAAAGGACCTGAGCCAGTACACAAAGGCAGTGATAGTGAATCTGTAGCATTTGTGAGAATAGCAGCCCAAGAGCAGAATCAGCATGGAGGCCCAGTGTCTCTGGAGGGCAACACCGTCCACAGTGGTGGCAGCATCTGGGCAGAAGGCTTCCAGGTAACCTGGAGCTTCAGGCAGAAACACTGGGGATGCCAAGGATTCTGAATTTGGACCAGACTGGGTCTAGCTGATACTATGCTATGGTAGAAAAATACATTTTGTTACAGTTTCCCACCTCAGTTTCTACCTGACAGAGGCTGATAGAAAACAAACAGAAATCCTTATTACTGCTGCTGATGAAGTTCATGCACATTTTGAATGCATATATACATCGATTTATATTTTGTGAAAGTCATAACCTTATTTCATTTATTTGCTCAGTAAAAATTTATTGAAGTCCTACTATGCAATAACTAGATACACAGTAGTTATATGTTTCCTGTTTTTATTGAGACTAAAGTCTAGAAAACAATCAGTGTAAGTACATACATACATTAAATATAATCACAAATTGTGATAAGATGAAGTGAAGACTTCAGTAGGAGAATGGGGAGCAGTGATGAAGAGAGACGTTATGAGATACTTGAATAAGGACATAAGGATGTGGTCTCTAGGCTGAGAATGATGGCTTTGGAGTCAAGCATTCTAGGCAGGATTAGGTTAAATGAAGGGGCTGGGGAAGGGTGGAGCGTTGGTTCTCTGAAGAGAAGAAAGATTCTTGTGTAGAGGAGAGCCCCAGAGGGTGAGGACAGAGCACATGTGGGGCTGGGTGCTGCAGGGCCCGGGGTACCAAAATAAGGATGCTAGATTCAGTGGGGGAGAAGCTGAGGGCACACACTGACAGCAGATGTTGCAAGGAGAGCCTGCCACTGATAAGCTGTTTAACTTTTAGGAAGTTACTTAACTTTTGTGTACTTCAGATTTTTCACTTTTAAGTGTGAGGACAGTAATAGAAATGAAGTGGGACGTTATGATCCTTGCCACTAACTCCCCCCTCCCCCACCAACTCCACTATGTCTTCTGCCTGCCTTTTGCCTGTGGAAAGCTTTAATCAAAGAATAACTTTAATCAGATAAGTGAGAAATGCTGAAATAAAGGAAAACAAGTATAAGGAGACAAAAATAATAATGTGGTCGTAGTCAAGTTCTTTCTCAAGTGCTATAGATAATATTCTGAGCCATATCATGTTAGCTGTCTTATAGATACCAAAACATCAGGTGGAGAAGTTACCTATATGATGACTAGGCTGTTTTCAGAACATGAGCTGCAACAATTCTGAGACCACAAAGAAACGGTGCACCACAGAATTGAAGATTAACTGTTAAGATGATTCTGGTCACACCACTGATGCCAGTTTGAAGACAGCTGTTGGAGATGACTATGTTTTGGCATGCAGTGCCTCCCGCCCCCTGACTCTGTCCATAAATTCTCTCACTCCCTGCTTTTTCCCTGGGGTAGAGGAGCGGGGGAGAGGGGGAGTCAGCCTTTCGACAGATGTCTGCCACCCTCCCCCAGACCCCCGTTGCCATAATCTAAAATGCAGGAAACTTTCTTTTCTACCTTTTGGCCTGTTTACCGGCTTTTGAACAGTGAGGACACAGACCCACTACACTTAGCTTTCGTTAACAATAACAATTACTTCATAGAGTTGATTTGAGCAAAATTTGAGTCAATAAATGCAACATACTTAGATTAGTGTGTTACTCATTTCTTATGTGCGTGCGTACATGTGTGTGTGTCTGAGAGAGAGAGAGAGAGAAAGAGAGACAAAAGACTTAAAGGTTTTAATCAGCAGAGTGATAGAATCAGAGTTGTGTTTTAAAGGTAGAACCTTGCTTGTTGAGTGAAAATGGATAGGGAAGTGAATAATTGACATGGAAAAGGTAAAAATTTAATCTCAGTGTCTTAATAAAGTGTTTTGACATCAGATGGCATTCACTAATTATTCAATATAATCTAGTTCACATTCTCCCTTTTTTCTCTTTAAATACTTTTAACTTGCTTGAATATTTAATAAAATAATAGAAATAGTGTAGTGACAAAAATATTTTGAATAGTTTTGCCAGCTTTAGAAGAACGATTGTAGAGACTAGTATTTGTTTTATTAAAAATAAAATATTAGGAGCAAAATAATCGCTAATGAATTAATTTATACAGCAGATATTTGTTGAAAACTAATTATATTAAATATGTCAGGCAATCTTCTAGATGTTTAGAATGTTGAGCAAACACAAGCCTACCTTATGAAATTTATCTTTGGCAAGCAAAGCAGTGAGCTGACATAGTTGAAAACTCAATACCTGAGAGATAATAATGCAGTATTAATATTTCACTCTACTGGATAAAATTTAGATGAACTTTTTCCTGAGTCTGAACACTGAACTCTCTTTTCTTAGGACATTTTCTTTTTCTTTTTTTTGGAAGGAAATATTTATTTATTTTTTTTCCATTTAATCAATTTTTATTAAATATAAGACTAGCTATGTTTTAAAAGCCAAGGGAGCACAAAATGGAAATAGTAAATTTAAGCAGAGCAAATAGAGATCCCAGAGGAAATGGGGTTTTGTTCTTTAAGCCTTCAGTTCAATTCAGTTCAGTTCAGTTAAAATTTGTGAATTTAATACTCTTCTCTGCCCCTTTTAGGTGCAAATCTTAAGAGCCATTTTGACAATTTTATTACCCATGTATGTCTCTCTCTCTTGAAACTAGAAGCCATTTCTTTGAAATATAATCATCAAGGAAGGCTGTGTGAACGATGGGAGCCTTGTTTTTGACCAGCAAACACTGATGGTTTCAGCACAGAGAAGAGTGTTTGCAAATGTAGGAATATATCAATGTGACACACGCATCTCATTGGTAAACTTCTTTTAAGAACTTTATCACTAGTTCCCAGCAGTTGAACCTTTTCACTTTTGCCCCAACAGAGGTGGACTGATAGGGGTTCTGCTCTCTCTTCTGCACTGCTGTAGCCTTATAAAGCCTTTCTTAGCAATTTAAATTTGTCTGGTGCAACTTTTGCCTTGATATACCTACATAAAGCTTTAGCACAATTTACAGATGATTGAGGAAATTAAATTTTGCTGAAGAAGTTAATACAATTAACTAAACACGGGATCTGGGGAAAACTTGTGTATATATTTATGTGTGTGTGGGGATATGTGAGTGTGTAAAACATGATCAAGGTGTATTGATAGGAGAAATATTTAGTTTATATCTGAATTTTTCTGGGGAAAAATTAAAGTTTAATAAAAATTAAAAGGAGTCTTTATTGCTTAAAATAAGATGAAAAAATTCCAAGAATTATTTAAAACTGCACTTGACAATATCTGTCAAAAATGAAAACTAAGAAAAATGTGTCTATAAAGAGAGGTTGTCATTTATTAAGGTTTTTTGTTTTTTTTTAATAATGTCTCTAGATGTCAATGTTCACCAAAGCATCCTGGAAGTGTGCTGTCTAAATTATGCTAACATGGGGATAAAATGTTTCCAAGTAATGAGAGTTGTTTTAAATCAATGCATTTGTCCAAAAAGTAGCCAATGGGAAAATTTAATCACAATTAAATGAATGCTTACTATCCTATCTTAAAATGAAGTCTATGTAGTACTACTCTGAGTCAAATTTCCATATACATTAGATCTTATTCACATGGTAAATAAGGGTACATTAATTTGTCCTTTGGGAGATAATTCTAGGATCTAACTTTTTAAATTAAAAAAAAAAAGCACATCTATAAATTATAACATGAATGATAATGGGTGAATAAACTTAAGTATTACATGAAAAAGAATCCAAACCATAAAATATTATCCATTATCTTGAACAACCAGGTTGTTAAGATTCAGTTGAAATTAGCTAAATAAACAAACATATACAAAAATATCCAGGAACTAAGTTTTTCTCCTTCTAAGTGAGATGACAGTAAGAACTGGATATGGAACAACAGACTGGTTCCAAATAGGAAAAGGAGTACGTCAAGACTGTCTATTGTCACCCTGCTTATTTAACTTATATGCAGACTACATCATGAGAAACGCTGGACTGGAAGAAACACAAGCTGGAATCAAGATTGCNCTGTGCGTCTCAGGGGTTACTTGTGTCCAGAATTCCTGCTCTAAGAAGGATCTGATCTGTCCACCTTGCCGCTGTTACCTGATCCAGGGGTAGATCTGTGGCCCCCCCTCGGTCTGTCGTAAAGCCTCAGCCTTCCTCCGCTCCTTTGTCCCTGCCCGTTTTTTTCATCTAGGTTTGATTCCCAAAGGGGCAGCAGCAAGACGGCTCCCTGGGGAGGTTTGAATACTGGGGAGAGTGACGCCCACCCGCTCACTCCATCACGAGCTGGCTGAAGGCCGGAGCACTCTCTGGGGCAGCCACGTTCGTAAGACCTAAATCCCAAGGTGGAAAAACACAGGACAGCTTTCAAATCCACCCCGCCACCAAAGTCCAATCCCATCTTTGCCCTTCTAAGCAGCCCTGGGGTTCTGGAGCCAGAGTCTCCTTTGACATAAATTGTTTGAGTTGGATAAACCCCACTTGCAAAGCACAGCTAGTGAATATAAAAATGATCAGTAAAAAAAATAATAAAGTCACAGCCCCCACCCTGCCTGACAGGGGAACCAAGTGCCAACCACATAGACTTACTCTTTCCTAAGAACCACGAATTTGTAATCAAGTTATAGACTCTGTGATAGTATCACTATTTTCTGTTCACACAGCTTAAGGGTGACATCACCATCATTTGTGGACTTACACTCTGTGTGATTTCATATGTTGCAGTTCTGAGCCAAGGGAGGTGGGATTCCAAGCAGCCTTCCAGATCTTGATAACAGGGTCACTCCCTAGGTCAGGGGGAGCTCTCTAGGCCTGAGGATTCTATGTCAAGGGAGCATCCGTCTTGGTCAGTAAGGGAATCCATTCCTCCTAGGGGATTTTCCCCTCCCATCCTTGATTTGGGCCACCTGCCTGGGCTTCCCAGACCATCCATTAAGGAGAAGCTAGAGATAGTATAAAATCCACAGAGTCTTTTTGCTAATAAGGAATTCATGGACAATGCATTCCAGGAGAAGCAAACAGCAGAGGGCTTCGACTTAGGAAGAAAAAGGCGGTTCAGCAATTCATCATAAGTTGAATACATAGCACTTATAAGTGACTAAATGGAGTCTTTGACTTAATCCCTGCAAATGAAACTGTCTCACAAAGCGGCACCTCTTTATGCCAAACATGTTATTCTTCATGACCGAACACTTATGTTTTCAACAGCAGAACTTAGTGTCTATGGTGCTGACCACCCTGGCTCGTTCCCCACCATCGCGTGCAACTGAGGCTTGTGATGCTCAAATGCAAACTTGTCATTTCTGTATCAAGTGGATGAAAACTATTTACGTACATGTTCTGGAGCCATACCGTGTTATTTATTCCTTTCTGGTAAGCAGACGAGCTTGCAGATTCAGACTCGGGAATGTGATCGGCAAAGCACTGTTCTGGCTCTTGGCCTTTCAGAAGTCAGAGTATAAACAGTAAAATAGAGAGGATCAAATTGTTCCTCGAGAAAAAATAGATTGTATCTTAAATCAGATTATACAGAGCCAAAAGAAATAAATCACGTTGCTAGTGAGAAATAAAGGAATCCTGGGATGGAAGTATTGGTCAGGAGGTTGGAAGACTCAAGTTGTAGCTGAGGGTGGAGTCCCTGAGATTTCTGCCACCTGGAGCTGAGGACCAGCCAGGGTCTTGTGGTCAAAGGACACCTGGGTGACTCATGTCCCAGGGGAGCAGGCAACCCTCTCTCCTCAACAAGCACCCGGACCCTTGGGAGTAGAAAGAGGGTTACCTTCTTAGGTCGTGTATGGAAAATTATCCTTGACGGGGTAGAGAACTCTGTCCTAGAAGGAAAGAGTCCCTCCTCGCTCCTGAGCCTTGGACACTGGCTGGGTCAGGACGCTGAGACCAGAAACAGTGGGTGCCAGGGTGGGGCCTGAGACGCTCCCACTTTAGAAGAGGGCGTGCCCCATCGCTGCTGTTGTTCTTGTTGTTCGCTCAGTGGTGTCTGACTCTTTGCTACCCCATGGACCGCAGCCTGCCAGGCTTCCGTGCCTTCAGCATCTCCCGGAGCTTGCTCAAACTCATGCCCACTGAGTTGATGATGACATGCAACCATCTCATCCTCTGTCTCCTCCTTCTCCTCCTGCCCTCCATCTTCCCCAGCAATCCTCAGAATAAAGAAATGGGGGAAGACTCAGGGCCTCGGGGGAGGAATTAGGAAAGAAAAGATGGGAGAGAGGGCTGAAGGGAAAGAGAGGGGGCAAGGGAGCCACTCGCATCACAGCGTCAGGATGTGGGGACATGCCCAGGACAACCCAGACGGGAGCCGAGCAGCGAAGGCTCCTCTGATCTGGGGAAGGAGCCCAGGAAACCACATGTTTGGGACCCCACAGGCCTCCAGGAGATTTGCCTTCAGAAAGGCATGTGGTGTGATAAGATGGAGAATTTTGGACAAGATGGAGAATTTGTGCCATCTCCTTCTGCCCAGGCAGAAATTCCAATTGTCCAGCTGGAGAAACCCCAGCCTCTGTGCCCCCTGGATATCAGGAATGAAGCCTCAGAGACCAGTCACCAGAATATACTGGGGGAACTTGCCCTTACCAGTCGGACCTTTACCACCAACCCATCAGATAAACACACAAACACGGGCTGATTTAATGTCTCCAGAGGCCACCCATACAGGTCCATGAAAGTGTACACAGGTCACACGGCTTTCTGCATCTAGAGTTTCACGAGCAAAGGGACTAGCAGAAACAGACAAGCCAGTATTTAGCTTCTATTTTCTCTTCATCATAATTGCTTTGTGCCATTAACCAAATCATTTTTCAGTATCCTTCCCAGCGGACTGGGATCAATAATGCAGCCTCCTGCAGATATAAAAGGCACTGTGTAAGCTACACAGTTCTTTGTGCTTCTGATTCTGCACAGTAGAACCTGAGGTTCATTAAACCTGCCTGTGTGCATATTAAGTTGCTTCAGGTGTATCTGAGTCTGTGACCCCGTGGACTGTAGCCCGCCAGCCTCCTCTGTCCATGAGGATTCTCCAGGCAAGAATACTGGAGTGGGTTGCTGTGCCCTCCTCCAGGGGATCTTCCCGACCCAGGGAGGGAGCCTGCATCTCTAACGCTTCCTGCACTTTACCGCTAGGGTCACCTGGGAAGCCCTCATTAAATCTATTTGTACTTAACGAGCATTGGCCACATAGGATGTGGTTTGCCAAACTTTTAAAGGTATTTACTCACTTAATCCTTACAAAACTTCCTAGAGGAGGTTCTACCACTTTCTCTGTTTTACGGACGATGGAATAGACGCAGAGGCAGAGCACCTTAAGTGAAGTCACGCAGCACACAGAAGACATGTCCACCTTTTCAGCAAAAATAAAACCACGCTCGTTTTATAGACTAGACATTCTCGATGTGATTTCCGAAGGAGCAGAAGCCGCTTATATTTCTATTAAGTAATTTGTGTAAAAGGTCAATGGACAGCGTGGCTATCTTCTGAAACAGGCAACTGGACCAATAAAACAGGGATCCCTCAGAGGTCCACGTACATCTCAACATCTGTAGGTGAACAAAATGCAAACCAGGTGAATGTGAAAAGAACAGACTGTTCAATAACCAGCTGGAGAACAATCTGGAATAAATAAGTCCATTTAGATCAGGGGTCCCCAAGCCCTGCAGTGTTATGAGCCAGGCCACACAGCGGCAGGTGAGCGGCGGGCCAGTGAGCAAGGAAACTCCATCCACCTCTCCCTGTACCTCCCCACTCCTCAGCTCACATTACCTCCTGAGTCATCCCTCCCTCATCCCCATCTGTGGAAAAATTATCTTCCGTGAAACCAGCCCCTGGGATCCAAAAGCCTGGGGAGCACTGGTTTAGATGCCTGCCTCGTACCACATGGAGAAACAAATTCCACATGGTTTAAAGATCTAAATACAAGAAAACAAAACTACAAACTAGAAAATGTTGTTCTTAGTTGATAATCTTAGAGCAGAGTTGGCTTCTCTCAGGCACAAATAAAACAAAGAAACCATCAAGAAGAAACTAAAGTAAAGGTGAAAGATTTCAAGCAGGAGCCTGGACAAATCAGTTGCTAAAATAAAAAGAGAGCTTGCAAACCAGGAGCAGAAACATCAAAGCCCAGTAGAAAGGTAAGCCAAAGCCTGAAACTGCAAGTCACAAAGAAATGAAAGGGGCAGAGCCAGTTCACAGTACAAAGATGCTCCTTCCCTGATATTCAGGAAGATGAGGGAGCAACAAGCAGCTGCCATTGCCCACATCCTGAACTTTTACATATGCCTGCTAAACATACCCAGAGGGACAGGAAAGGCAGGGTTTTTGCATAAGACTAAGTGAAAGAAAGTGAAAGTGAAAGTCGTGTCCAACTTTGCAACCCCATGAACTGTAAAGGCTGCCAGGCTCCTCTGTCCATGGGGTTTTCCAGGCAAGAATACTGGTGTGGGCTGCCATTTCCTTCTTCAGGGTATCTTCCCGACCTGAGGATCAAACCCAGGTCTCCTGCATTGCAGGCAGATTCTTTTTTTTATTTTTTTTCCAGGCAGATTCTTTACTGACTGAGCCACTTAGTAGAAGTGATCACAGTCTTGGGAGAGGATTATTTGCTGTTTACTCTTAAGCTTTAAATGCACTCATGGTTTTGCTCATAATTCCCCTTCAAGGAATATTTCTGAGAGTCTCACAGACAAAAATCAATCATATATACCATGTGTCTTGCCAGGCTGTGTCATCATGAATAAAGGGGAGCAATCACGTGCCCAGGAAAGGAAGAGGAAGCGCTGTAGTTGTTGCTGTTCAGTCTCGCAGTCGTGTCTGGCCTTTTGTGACCCCATGACCTAGCACGCTAGGTTTCCCTGTCCTTCACTCTCTCCCAGAGTTTGCTTAAATTCATGTCCCTTGCGTCAATGATGCCATCCAGCCATCTTATCCTCTGTCGTCCCCTTCTCCTCCTACCTTCAATCTCTCCCAGCATCAGGGACTTTTCCAGTGAGTCAATTCTTCTCATCAGGTGGAACTTCAGCTGCAGCATCCATAGAAGACGCTTGCTCTGTCCACCCTCTGAAACACTGCAATGAGGGAAACCCAGGGGGCTAGATCCTTGGTGAGCAGTTGAGGCCATCGCCATTCTGACTGTTTGTAAACGTTTGCCAGGTTTAATTTATTCATGTGCCTGTGCAGGTTCAGAGAAGNACGCTTGCTCTGTCCACCCTCTGAAACACTGCAATGAGGGAAACCCAGGGGGCTAGATCCTTGGTGAGCAGTTGAGGCCATCGCCATTCTGACTGTTTGTAAACGTTTGCCAGGTTTAATTTATTCATGTGCCTGTGCAGGTTCAGAGAAGAAATAAATGTCACCAGGTGAAATGGCTGGCAATATGCTCCACGTATGCCCCCATCAGCGAAGACAAGAGGGAGATACAAAATCCAGCTGTTCCTGCCCTTGTTCGTACTGTTTGGACCACCTCATATCTCCACAGCTGAATCATAAACACGATAGAGTTGGAAATCATCTTCCTTCTTCTGCCACGTTTCCACGCCTCTAGTACAGGGACTACCATTATAGCCCGTAACCAGCCCAAACTCTCCTCCCTGATTCTTCAGAGACCGCAGATCAAAACTACAAGTCTTGCAGCTGAAGCATGCCAAGGAGGAGATTTTCACCTCAACAATAGAAGCAAAGTGTACCCCCAGGTCATGGAACCAAGATCGCAGGTGAAAGGTCCCTTGTCCAGGAAGATCTGGTGGCTGTCTTTTCAGCCTTCTCACACCTTTCAATAAACAGACCAGTTTAAAGCCCACCAATCAGAAGCTGTCCCACCAGAGCGTCTACGTACCAATCCGTCTTCCCCGAGTCATAAACATGTGACCAAACCCCGACTGGGGAGAGGGATCTGAGCCCTGCCTCCTGTCTCCTTGCTGGTCAGCTTCTCAATCAGTTCAGTTCAGTTCAGTCACTCAGTCGTGTCTGACTCTTTGTGACCCCATGGACTGCAACACGCCAGGCCTNTGAAGCTGAAGCTCCAGTACTTTGGCCACCTCATGAGAAGAGCTGACTAATTGGAAAAGACTCTGATGCTGGGAGGGATTGGGGGCAGGAGGAGAATAGGATGACCGAGGATGAGATGGCTGGATGGCATCACGGACTCGATGGACGTCAGTCTGAGTGAGCTTCAGGAGACGGTGATAACAGTGAGGCCTGGCGTGCAGCAATTCATGGGGTCGTAAAGAGTTGGACACGACTAAGCAACTGAACTGAACTGAATTGAAGTGAGATGACTTAGCAGGTGACATTACTGACTTAATATCTAACAGATATTTCCATAGTGCTAGTGATTTATGTCATCTATCTATGAGGAGTGGAAAAGTAAATAAACATTATATCTGCATGATAGTAATAATGACAATTCAATTTCTGCCTTTATGATGAGAGTAAAAAGACCTGGTAGAAACTAAAATTAGACAGTTATTTACATGAGTATGTCCATAAATGTAGCATATTAATTTAACTGGGTTCTTTTCTGAGGAATTCTTTGAATTAAATTGTATTTGCAAAATATTGTTCAAATGTTTATATCTTAAATACTTTGTAATTTGGTGTTTAAATAGTATTTAAATATACATCAAAATCAAATTGGACACCTATTAGGGAAGAAAGTATTCATGATATCCTAAATAAATCATCAAAACAAACTAAAAATAAATTTTAACAAATCTTCTCATGATTAGGAAAAACTGAATATAATGTTATGTGTACATGTGAAAACTAGAGATTATTAGTGACCTTCCATTGCTGCATTACATTTCTTAATACTGGTATTTTGCTAGAGTTTGTCAATTTGTTGTATGTTTATTTTAAATTAAAATCTACTAAGAAGGAGCCCAGTCATAAGGGCCTTCCATTGTGCATTGTCTATAATACTTTTTAAAACTATCAAAAAATCTCCTTCAAGTATTAATCCATAGCCATAAATTGGTTCTGAATTGCATTATTAAAAAAAAAAAATCTCCTAGACATAAGAAGCTCACAAGCTAGACATTGTTAGCTAATCTAGTATTCACCACATTAGCTTCAATGTGAAAGAGAGGACGACAGATGTATAGCCTGGAGAGTCACTGTGGATGCATGTGCATCTGTAGGGAACAACCTAATCATGGGGGGCAGTATAGAAGAGGGTGACGGTTTGGGAAAATGGAATTAACTCATGGTGGGGTAGATGGTGAAGGAGGGCTTTACAGATGAACATGATTCACTGAAAATGCTTAATCATTTTCCCAAGATTAATATCTAGCTAAATAAATTTTACCTTTTTTATGTTTGTATATTCATCTTGGAAAATAATATGTAGTTTATCAAACAGATTAAGAATAGGCTGTGTAATTTGCACCTTCCTGATACAATGGGGAAAATATAAATTCCATAATCATTAACATGAAAGTTAGAAGTTCCCTTTATTTTTGAAATAAGGCAGTATTAGGAGAAAATTGTCTTCCCCAGGAGCTTGTAAATATTGTGACTATTATTTTCATGGCTAGGAAATCCCAGATGGATGCATTCTGGAGATATTTCAAGTGTAGATAAATTACATAAAACACTTCTCATTTAAAATGTATAAGCTGTACTAATAAAAATAGTTAACTCTGATCATTTTCCTAAAATTGTATAAATAAGTAAAAACATAGTTAAAGAAATGACACTCTGTTGTGGGGTATATATATTTTAAAGGAATGTGTGTGTTAGTTGCTCAGTAGTGTCCGACTCTTTGTGAACCTATGGACTGTAGCTCACCAAGTTCCATTGTCCATGGGATTCTCTAGACAAGAATACTGGAGTGGGTTGCCATTTCCTTCTTCACTATGATAATTTATTATACCTATACTTTGTAAAATGGTTATCGCAATAAAGTTAATTATTACCTCCATCACCTCACATGCTTATATTTTTCTTAATGTATGGTAAAGAAACTTTACATATACTCTTTTAGCACATTTCAAGTGTACAGTACAATATTATTAAGTACATTCACCATGCTGGACAATAGATCACATGAACATCTTATAACTGAAAGATGTACACTTTGATCAATCAGTTCAGTTTAGTTCAGTCACTCAGTCTTGTCTGACTCTTTGCGACCCCATGAACTACAGCACGCCAGGCCTCCCTGTCCATCACCAACTCCTAGAGTTTACCAAAACTTATGTCCATTGAGTTGGTGATGCCATCCAACCATCTCATCCTCTGTTGTCCCCTTCTCCTCCTTCCCTCAATCTTTACCAGCATCAGGGTCTTTTCAAATGAGTCAGCTCTTTGCATCAGGTGGCCAAAGTATTGGAGTTTCAGCTTCAACATCAGTCCTTCCAATGAACACGCAGGACTGATCTCCTTTAAGATGGACTGGCTGGATCTCCTTGCAGTCCAAGGGACTCTCAAGAGTCTTCTCCAACACCATGGTTCAATAGCATCAATTCTTTAATGCTCAGCTTTCTTTATAGTCCAACTCTCACATCCATACATGACCACTGGAAAAACCATAGCCTTAACTAGATGGACCTTTGTTGACAAAATAATGTCTCAGCTTTTTAATATACTGTCTAGGTTGGTCATAGCTTTCATCTCCAATTAGGAGATGCTAATCAGACACTGTGATTAGCATCTCCCAATTCACCCTAACGCCTCCCACCAAGCTCTTAGAAGTCACCATTCTACTCCCTGTTACTATACTGCTGCTGCTGCTGCTGTTAAGTCACTTCAGTCGTGTCTGACTCTGTGTGACCACATAGATGGCAGCCCACCAGGCTCCCCTGTCCCTGGGATTCTCCAGGCAAGAACACCAGAGTGGGTTGCCATTTCCTTCTCCAAGGCACAAAAGTGAAAAGTGAAAGTGAAGTAGCTCAGTCGTGTCTGACTCAGCGACCCCATGGACTGCAGCCTACCAGGCTCCTTTGTCCATGAGATTCTCCAGACAAGAGTACTGGAGTGGGGTTCCATTGCCTTCTCCCTGTTACTATGAGTTACACCTTTTTAGGTTCTACTAATAAAGTGACATCAATTTGTCTTACTTTGTCTAGTTTATTTCAGTTAGAATAATTTCCTCTAGATTCATATATAATGTTTCAAATTGAAGGGTTTTGTTTTCTNCATTGCCTTCTCCCTGTTACTATGAGTTACACCTTTTTAGGTTCTACTAATAAAGTGACATCAATTTGTCTTACTTTGTCTAGTTTATTTCAGTTAGAATAATTTCCTCTAGATTCATATATAATGTTTCAAATTGAAGGGTTTTGTTTTCTTTTTATAGTTGAATTTGTCATTGGATTCATGTGTCCTTAGCTTGACTATTATGGCTAATGCTTCAGTGAACATAGGAGTACAGATAGCTTTTTGAGATAGTGATTTCTTTTCCTTCGGATATACACAAAAGAGTGGGGTTGATGGATCACATGGAATATCTATTTTTAATTGTTTTTGAGAAGCCCCTAGATATCTTTAACAGTGACTATACCAATGCATATTCCTAACAACAGTATAAAAGTTTACCCTTTTCTTCTTATCTTCAACAGCATGTATCTCTTTTCTCTTTGATGGTAGCCATTCTGTCAAGTGTGAAGTGATATCTCATTGAGGTCTTGATTTGCATTTCTTGGATTATTAATGATATTGAACACATTTTCACATTTGGGCATTTATATCTCTTCTTTGGAACAATGTCTATTCAGGTTCTTGTTCATATTTTAATGTTTTGTTTTTTTTCTCTTGAATTATGGTAGTTTCTTATATATTTTGTATATTATTGCTGAATGAGATATATGGCTCGCAAATAGTTTCTCCCAATCCATAGGCTGTATTATTGCTTTAATTGCTTCCTTTGCTGTACAGAGATTTTCAATTTGATATAGTCTCACTGTTCTGTTTCATTGGTTTATGTACCTCTTTATCAACTAGTATAATAGTGTTTTTGATACCATAGCTTTGCAATGTAACTTGAAATCAAGAAGTGTGATGCCTCTAGTTTTGTTCTCCTTTCCCAAGATATCTTAGGCTATTTGGGGCCTTTTGTCGATCCAAACATATTTTGGGATTAGTTTCTCTATTTCTGTGAAAAATGCTACTGGAATTTTGATAGGGATTGCAGATTGCAATGACTCTTTAGGTTCTTGTGGGCAGTATGGATATTTTAATATAATTAAATATTCTAATCAATGAATACAGGATATCTTCTCATTTACTGGCATTTTCAATTTCTTTCATCAATGTCTCATAGCTTTCATCAGATAGCTCTTTCACCTCCTTGTTTAACTTTTCCCTAAATTGTTTATTCTGGTCAATGCTATTATATCAGTAAAGCTCATGTTTTTCCTTTTTTCTTCACTTTCCATTACCTGAATGAGAAAGCATGATTCATTCAATTGAGTAATTATTTTATTTTTGTAAGAACCTGTGTTAATAAGATCAAATATTTAATACAATTGCCTTGAATGTTGAGTCTTCAAAATATATCCTAAAAAGGCTACCTCATTCACAGTGAAGTACATTTCATATAGCTCAGAAAGATTTTATTACAGAAATATATGGGGAAATGTGCTATTTAAGAAAAACACAGCACTTATTATCAAGGGAAGTGGCATAATTACACTATGAGATTATTTTTTAGTTAAAAAGAAATTCCTGATAAATTTAGTAGATAGTAGAGGGCTAAATCTAGATGAGAGTAAATAAAACCAAATAAGATAATTATTTTTCATATTAATGTAAGAAAAATGTGGCTTCTGTTGATAAGTGGGAAAAAAATGGTGAAAAGGCAAAGCAGGAGATATGAGCAGTTACATCAAATACAGGCTGTGGAAGAGGGCCAAGAGGAAAACTTCTAAATGACAAATGGTCAGTAAAATGAAGTATGAGGCTTACATTCAGTTTTTAATTGATGCTTATACAGTATTATGCTGTTAGTTTTCATAATTTTCCTAAAATCTTCAGTGAAATGTTGGTCCACAGTCTTGTTTCAATGCTATTTTCAAAAGTTAGAAATTGAAAATAATGTCCCCTGGTGATCAAGTTGGTCTGAAAACCTAACAATAAGGATCGAGACATGGATGGAGCATTTAGTGGAAGTAAAAACAAACAAGTGAACAAGCAAAAAACTGAGCTGTGGGGAGTCACAAGGAAAAAATATAAGGAAACATAACCATTCCTATTCTCAATAATCCCAGAAAAGCTTTATGGAATATTCTTGCTTTCCCAAAACATAAAATGCCAAGCGAGCTTGATGCCTGGGTCAGATAAATCCACTGGAGGAGGGCATGGTAACCCAGTATTCTTGCCTGGAGAATCGCAAAGACAGAGGAGCTTGGCCGGCTACAGCCAAAGGGTCAGGAAGAGTCAGACATGACTGAAGTGACTTAGCATGCACCCACAACCTATTACAATAGGAATAATGAGCAACTGTTCAATATCTAGGTCAATAATAATAAATGTTTTACTGAAGCCTAATCATTAACCAATGGTTATTAGCCACAGCTTTTCTGTGTTTAGGTGGAGAATGGAGAATAATAATATCCTATAGAAAGAACATTTTTTCTAAAAATGAATTAATTTTTCTAAATTTATCAATTAAATAGTAAAAGGAATTAAACTTGGAAATCATTTTATGTATTTATCCCGGTGAAACTTATAAGGATCTTTTCAAATGTCAATTGTTTATTTAAAACTTTAATGATTTCACTTGAAATATTCTATATTACACACTGTGAGAAATTTTTCTAAATTTTTTTTACTGTTTTTTTAACTAAGCAATTAATTCACACTTTCATATTAAAATGCAAATAACCTTGATTTTAGCATTTGGTTTTGAAATAAAAAGTATTTCAAAGCCTTATATAAATTTACATATCACAAAAACAGATGAATTCTAAATCTGCAGAAAAGATTTATGGTTTTTGTTATTCATATGTGCAGAGACTGCTACAATAGTACACACTTATTGAAAATAATACAGATTGTTAAAAATTAGTTAATAAGTGGTGCTGGGAAAACTGGTCAACCACTTGTAAAAAAATGAAACTAGATCACTTTCTAACACNCACACACACACACACACACACACACACACACACCTGTCTCTTATACACATCTGGGGGGCACTTCTTTATTTTTTATTTATTTTTTTCAGCTAAAGGTGAGGTTGTAAAATTGGAACCTTCTTGCTGCACCAGACTGAAAGAAAACCTGTTAAAAGGCAAGCAGTTGATTAATTCTGGATTATTTTTTATTATTGAGAAGACTTGGCTTACACTGAAGGAGAAAGAAGCAAAACAACTACACACATGTAGCTGAACTGGCAATTAAATAATTATTCATTACAAACGGTTAATCACCCTTCTAAGTGGAGAGGGTGGAACCCAACTGCAGCTGTATTTTTACACGCTGAGCAAGAACATTCACCAGCAAGTGACAGAGTTCATGAAACCTAAACCTGGAGAGGCTCCATCGAGGGTGAAACCTCCCTTCTCTTAAGCATCTTTCCTTCATTTCAGTCGAGCATCTTCCCAGCATGGGCCACCCAAGGGATGAGTGAGGGCTTGACTCAAGCCAACAAGTGGCTACTTCATGTTCTCACTACAATGAGCTCTTTGACACCTGAAGTTACATATTCTATTTCTACCACCACTCTGAGCAGCATTTCAAAGCAGCTATATCTTATATTTTAAGGGACACATAAAAGATCTGGAGCTTGTCCAGGGCAGAGAGACCAAGATGAACACAGGGAGAGACGAGAAAAATCTGACCTGTGAGGAAAGACAGAGTGGACTTGGGCTGTTTACGTTGCAGAGCAGGCAGTGGACGGGGGTGGGGGCACCAAGACTTATCATCACGTATTTTGGGACAGTGAACAGACTTTATTATGTCCCTGGACAGGGCTGGATTTATGAGTTTCATTGTCTATTTAACTGATGATTCAGCTTGGAGAAAGTATCAAGAAGGCAGTGTCAAGAGCACAGGTCCTGGAATGTGACTGCCTGAGTTTAAATTCCAGTACCTCTAACATCTGTGCCAAGTTTGGATAAAAGACTAAGCTTCTCTAAATCTCAGTTTTCTATTCTATAAAATGGGATGGATCAGTGTACCAATCTCAATGGGTGAAATGCAGCACATAAATAGTTACTAAATATTAAAATAATTATTTATTGATAATGGACTTTGTATTTTCTATAAACATAACACACCCACTACAGACATATCAGTGTCATGCAGGATATAAAGTAGTCTCTTTAACTACCTAACATAACTAAGTCCCATTCCAGGAATTCTCCTATGAGTCTTCTCATTTACTCCTATGAGATTCTGCTAGTGAGGAATTCAGGAGATTTAGAAAGGTTAAGAAACCTGTCCAAGGTCATAAATAAATGTTTTAGTCATAGAGCTTTATTTCTGAACTAAATTCTTACTGACCTCAAATCATTTTTTCCCACTAGAAGGAGCTCTAGGAAATACAAATACTAAGAAAAATTATATACCCTTCTTGTGAAAGCTGCTCTTAAAGTGAATATGACATATGCATGTAAAGATATAAGCATATAAATAAAAATGATCTATGTTATAAAGCGAGCAGGAGAGAAAGTGTTCATTTTTGAGTCATGAGACAAAAGGAAGCTTCAGAGATGGGACGACACTGAACTTGGCCATGTAAGATTTTAACATAAAGATGAAGGGAATGGCATTTCAATGCAGGGCACAGAATGAACAAAAGTAGAAGGTCAGAAAAGGGTGAAAGTTTTTGAGGAATACAAAGCATGTCAGGACAGCTAAATGTAGGATGTATGAAATGAAATGAAATTATATACTTTTTGATAATTCAGGTAATTTGCAAGACTTTGATCTCTCCAACTCTTCTCTATCTAGAAGTCTAGAAGAGTTCATGATTCTAATCTTTAGGCAACACTGAATCTCTAGGAATGAGCATTTATCAGGGAACATGGATAGGATGGACTGGATTAACTGTAAGATGCCCTACTATACCATTCTAATCACCCATGAACCCCAGCCCTCTTTCACAGAAAGTAGTGCTATGCCTGGATCGTAACACATGGGATGTATCAGCTCATGAGCTAACAAACTGAGAAAGAATGCTTAATAATAGCTTGATCATGGTTTTCCAGAAAATCCAGGACAAATGTAGACAGCTTTTGAGTCCTGTCAGTTTCTGTCTTCTGGTTCATTAAATCACCAAATTCCACTTTACCCAGTCCAGAGCCCAGAGTCATGTTTTCACGAAAAATAGCTGAAGAGAGTTCCCTCAAGGAGGTTTTCTATTCAGTGGGTGTTAGTTGCTCAGTCGTGAATGACAGTTAGGACCCATGGAATGTAACCTACCAGGCTCCTCTGTCCATGGAATTCTCTGGGCAAGAATGCTGGAGTGGATAACCATTGCCTTCTCCAGGATATCTTCCTGACTCAGGGATTGGGGCTGGGTCTCCTGCATTGCAGGCAGATTCTTTACCACTTAATCCACCAGGGAAGTCCGTTCAGTGGGAGGAGAATAAAATCAATATATTTGTCCTCTGGGCAGATTTTGTGGAGATGAGAGTCTTGAGTTCCAATTTTAGAGTTAGTGCCAGTTTTAGAAGGAAAGGAAAGGTCAGCTCAGAGAGGAGAAAAGGGGATAAAGCATAAGAGACCTGGTTCAATCAGAAGGAATGTTTTAAATATTATAGAGAAGGAAGAGTTATAATTGGATCTGTGTGGAAAAGTGGAAAGTATACTGGACTACAAACCTGAAGGCTGCAATCTAGACCCATTTCTGAAAATAACTGCTGGAAAGTTGCTGAGAAAATGGAACTGGCTGGGAAAGGGAAGGTCTGGAAATATGACTTCAAATTCACTATATCTCTCTACTGAATCACACAGTAGAAGATTCAGACAGGGATCACATTTGGAAGAGGAGAACCTCTTCTCTTCTCAGTTTGGTTTCCTAACTAAGCCATGTTTCCTTCAAGCTTGTCTTACTCTTAGCTCTAGGAAACAATGAGGAAAAACACAGAAATGGAGACTGCATGGCGTGTGGCTAAAAACCACAGCATTTAGGGAGAAGGCTCCGCCATTCACTTCCTCATGGTGTTGCTTCCACATCTCCAGTATTGCCAAAGACCTTTCAGGAAAAGCTGTGATGGATGAGTGGTGCAAGAAGTAATGAAATGGTGGCGCTTCCCTTTACTTTTGGGAGAATGGCCAAAATCCTTTAGCAAGGCCTAAGGTCCTTCAGGGTCTCCCTCTGAACACTTGCCTTACATCATGCTTCTCCTTCAGCCTCTGAGCTCTGACCACACTGGCCTTCTTTCGGTTCCTCCAGTCAGTATGCTTCACCATCTGAGCTGGCCCAAGCCCCACTCACTCTTCCTGCCTCAGTGAAGGAGCACTGCCTCAGGAATGCTCTCCTGACTCCTTTGTCTAGGTCAGCTTTCTCTGTTTTTAATTCTTGTAAGACAACTCCTTTTTCTTTTAAAGCACTTTGTCTAGTTCCCTTCAAGGAACACAAGCTTCCTGGGAGCAGGCTGCTTGTCTTATTTTTGGTCACCATTGAATATCCAGCTTCTAACATGTGGTGGGCGCTCAATAACATTTTCTTTCTCAAAAAATAAGGTACATCCCTCAATTGTGGACATGAAGGAGGTTAAGTTATCTTGTTGGCACCCATGGAATCTATTTGTTAGTCATTTATTTTAAATCACACGAAGATAGAAAACACATACAGGAATAAAGATAAATTATACTATGGAAATGTACCTTTTATATATTTTGTTAAGCTAAGTAACCCACAAAGTTTGATTTGTAAAATTCCAGGAAAGTATACTGGTGATGATGATGGTGATGAGGACAACTAAAGCATGGCTAGATATACCCCAAACCACTTCCTCTTCTTCGGGCTACATTTCCAGGCATTCTGTACAACTGTAGCCAAATGACTGAGGCCCAGCCAATGGATTATGAGTAGAACGGAACATGGCACCACACTCCCCAGTCTGACCCGTGACCATCCTTAGCACCACCTCACGAGATCCTCAATGCTCTCTCTCCCCGCATCTGCCAGATGGCAGAGACCTATAGCATAAGACCTGCAAACTCTAGAGAATGGTGGAGCCAGTGGATGGACTGAGGTAGAGCCCCTCACTCCCCAGGTGGAAAGCACCTGCCACCTGCCTGATTTTATCACAAGGAAATAAACTATTGTGTTAAATCACTGAGATTTGGGAGTTTATTTGCTACAGTAGTCAGCATTATTTGCCCAGACTAATAACATAAGACTTGGCATTAAGAAAATTATATGTTGAAAGTTACCTTTCTCTGTAATATTTGATGTGGGAGCATGAGGGTAGATTTTAAATCTACTTTCTGCCCAATTCGCCCACTCTATTTATTCAGCTTGTTGTAGATTTCTAGGGCTGGACAAAATCCCAGGGCCCTTTTGGCCAGCTACTAGCCAATGCAAAAAGAAATCTTTGTCATCACAGCTCATCACCAACCCCAGCCAAGACCTTCATAATAGAGAAGGCAGGAGGGCCCTTGAGTTGTATCGTTACAAAATCCTTTCTCATACTAAATCCCAAATCTCCTCTATGGCTTTTTCCAATGAATTCTTCTTTTAACACTTCAAGAAATAGGTTTAGAAAATCATGTGCTCCTCCTTGCCTTCTAGTATAAATCTAGTTAGTTATAAATTGGGAGCAAGACAGAGTGATAGGGGGATAACCACAGTCACTTAAACTACAGTTGTAGAATACTCTAGAAAGTTTCAGAAAAGAAATCTAAATTCATGTTCTGCTGGAGGCACTTGGGAATTGAGGAATTATTTTTTTATACAAATAAGCTGTTAAAAGTCAGACTTTTATGGGATATTCAACTATTAATGACTATATTACCAATGTCTAGGCCTTACTTTTAAATATTCTGTTTCACTGTTCTGGAGTGGGGACTTAACATCAGAGTTTAAAGGAATTATCTAATTTTTAGGTGATTCTAATGCATAGCCCAGGTGGCGCTAGTGGTAAAGAATCTGTCTGCCAATGCGGAAAATGGAAGAGACACGGCGTGGGGAGGGGCGGAGGCTGGATCCCTGGGTGGGGAAGATCCCCTGGAGGAGGAAAATAGCAACCTGTTCTAGTATTCTTGCCTTAAAAATTCCATGGACAAGAGGAGCCTGGGGTCAAAAGTCCATGGGGTTGCAAAGAGTGGATACAACTGAGCAACTGGGCGCGCACACACACGCACGCGCGCGCACACACACACACAATGCACAAAGTTGAGAAACAGATAACACTTCTAGAGGAGGCTACAGTCCATGGCACTGGAAAGGTACTGAAACCGAGTAACTGAGCAGCAACAGTTGAAGCCCCCTAAACTGGAGGACGATGATAAGTCTTGGTGAGAAAGGCCTGGCTGGAGGTCAACTAAGACAAGGATTTACATCCTGTAAAGCACCTCCAAAAGCAATTATGCCAGCCTGTCACTATTTATTACACAGGAGAAGCCCAAAGCTCCTTCCAGACATGGGACCGTGAACTCCAGGAGGGCAGGGACCAGTGTATCTTGCTCCTAGTTCAAATCCAACATCCATGCCACTGGCTTCCAAGCACATAAGGGTGTGAATTCTTTTTATAGGTTCTTTGAATTATACTGAATCCAGCTGAATAAGAAACAAGATGTCCACTCATTCACAGGACGAAGAGAATAGTTTTCAAGCGACCTGGATACACTTTTGCTAATCAATGAAGCTCATACACCCGGGATGATCAGGCTTCATTTAAAGGGCGGGCTGGTGGTCATTCTAGCTTCGGAGTATCAGTGAAATAATCACTGATCAGTTACATCCCTCCTCTGGGCCTCAACTTCACTATCAGTACAGTGGGAAAGGGAAACTTGAGTCCTTTATCTTGACAATCTCTTCCTTCCGGAATTCTAAATAACAAAAAAGTCTCTGTGCCTCTGACTGCTGTGCACCAGTCCCTGGGAAGCTAACAGTCACTACAGCTGGGCTCGCTGTGATGTGGATCAGTGCCCACCAGAGGGACTAAAGACACACTCACTCGCAGTCCACAGCCCTGACTTCTTCCCTTCTTCAGAAATTTCAAGATCCTGTGGCTTCTACTCTTTATAAACATCTTCCCTCACAAGAGACCGTGAGGAAGTTTGAAAGTAAATGTAGCATCGTCTTTATCTCTCACTGTCCATATACAGCTGATACTTGAATGCAGGGCCTCATGCATTCCAGAGGTCTTATTAGCAGGGTGGGGTGATTGAACAGAGGAATCACTTGCATTTTACCTGATGTCTGATTCAACAGGCACTATGAGTGGGCAGGGAAGACGAAGAACAGATTCATCTAAACCATTCTTGGTTGCTTTTTGCTGTTTCTCCTCTGCCTCAGAGTCAACTAGGTAGGTTTGTTTTCTGCTAGAAGAAATCTGTGAACTTTTAGATGGTTTCTACTGTGCTGTGTCAGAGAAGCTGGTCTAGACAGGGGAACAGGAGCCCTTCAGAAGAAGAGGGAACATACAATTCTAAAATTCTGCCAGTGCAAATCTGAATTCTTTAGTGGGAGGTTGACCGAAACTCTAAAAAAAAGGTACGATTCACAGCCCCACTTATCACCAGTGGCAAAACCAGTAACACCCAGCACAGAGGTGGAGGCAATGAGCTTACGTTAGGAGGGAGGAAGAAGGGGTATTAAGGCACCACTCTCCAAAACCGTAAATATTGACTGACACATGCTAAATCCATTTGACTGGAGCTGAAACTAGGAAAGACAGAAAACAATTCTCAAAGTGAGAATGATTCCAAGTATTCTACCCCTTCCAAATTAAACAGAATCTTGATGAACATTAAACTGTCAACTCCTTCTTCTTCTTGTTTAGTCGCTAAGTCATGTCCATTTCTTTTGCGACCCCATGGACTATAGCCTGCCAGGCTCCTTGGCCCATGGGATTTCCCAGGCAAGAATACTGGAATGGGTTGTCATTTCTTTCTCCAGGGGATCTTCCCAATCCACACTATCCTGTCCTAAAAACCCTGAGGATACACAATAACTCTGGGCACAGTGTTCGGGCTGTGGGAACACAATAAGGGGAAGACAGTGGGAAGAGAGCTTGGCATAGGAGCAAAAGCAGGGTGCTCAGGCTCAGAATACCTGTGGTCTGGCTGAGCTAAAGCTTATGTGTGTACTATGTGTCAGGCACCAGGTGATGGGAAGGAATATAATAGTGCCTTCAGAACAACTGGAGGACAGAAACTCTCTGTCCTTCAAGAGTGGGATGCAGGCAAGCAAAGCCCAAATCTAGACTAAAAAGTAATAGGTGCTATGAAGGGAGACCCAGAGTGCCATGAACTGCACACATCAGCTGGACAAAGCTGTCTTGAGATGCCAGAGAGGCTCCATGGAGAAAGTGAAAAGTCAATTGAGATCTGAAGGATGGGAGAGAATATTCTAGACATGGAAAGATGGTGCACCAAGGGCTTTGGGTGGACCAACCATGGTGTAGCTGGGAAACTGAAAGTAACCCAGTGTGATCAGAGTGGAAAGTGAAGGGATGAGGTTGGAGAGATACAAAAAAGTCTGCCTTATCTCTGTCACCTTTTTGGGCAGCTGACTCATTCAACACATGTGTCACCAGCTCCAGACCAGTGACCAAAGTTCCTGTAAACAAGGGCATGTTAAAATACATTAAGAAGCTTTGTGTTTACCTACAGAACAACTAGTGACCAGGAGCACTGGCAAGAGGAACCTACTGAAGGATTTGAAATAAAGGAGCAGCATCATGTGGTTTCAATTTCAGAAAGATCTTTCATTCTTCCATGAAGAAGATATGGAGTAAGGGGCAAGGGCATGGATCCACAGGACAAAGTGGCCAGAGGGAGCAAAGAGCGGATGGACACTCATTTGTCTTGGGTGTAGGGCCTTGATCTGCAGAAGGCTATTGTGGTGAGGTGAGTGGTAGCCTCTTGGGTCTTCCCACTCTGAGGATTATACTCTGTGACAGCTGACAAATCACAAGGTGCAAGAAAGGCCACAGATTAGTCACCTGCTTGCTATCACAATTTTGGGTGAAGGTGGGAATTCTGACTTGCTGAGTGGGATTATTGATGTTTTTTTACTTTACAAGTCACATAAATCTAAAGCTTCTGAAGTGCTTTTTTTTTTTTTGTCTTTAAGGCTTTTCTATTTGGGTCAATTAAATTTGGGAAATCAATGAAAAACACCACAGCTTGAGAAAGTGAGGACTATCTAAACCGAATGCTAACTTTTCAAATTTTTATATGTAAATGGATGTATACTCATGGAAATTTTGAATTGCCACAGAGGATATAAATGAAAAATAAAACCCCATCTTAGAGGTAACCACCCAAAACTTGATTCCTACAATTTTTCTATGCTTGTACATAAATGGGTGTGTGATACATTGACACATAAACACCCTTTTAAAAAGTTTTTCTTTAAACACAAACGAGATTGTTTATGTACTGTTCTGCCCATTTTTTTTTCTTCATCTAGCTTTTCTTGGGTGCATTTTATAGTACATACAGATTTACCTTATTCTTCATGTTATTGTATGAATCTGCCATATCTTATTTTATAATTTTATTTGATCTCTACAACATTACAAACAATGCCACAAGGTGTATTTTTGAACAGGTACTGCTGTGCCCTTGTGGAAATCAAACAGCATACTGTTTTAAATTATAGTGTCAAAATATGGGTATAATTAAAATTTTTAAAGACGGTGCCAAGTTTTATTTCCAAAAGATTGTATCAATTTTACTCTAATCAAAAACACACGAGTACCTGTTTCCCACACCTTTACCACAGGCAGGTATTAAACCTGTAAACCGTGGCCATTCAAGTAAGCGGAAAATAGTATTTTAAACGGCATTTCTTTAAGTAAAATAAGGCTGAACGTCTTTTCATAGGTTTAGCAGTTATTTTTATTGTTGCTTCTGTGAATTGCCTGCTGAAGGCCTCACTCTTTGTCTATTGGATGATGCTTTTTAAATCAATTTTCATTTGATCTTTATATACAATCAAAATTATTGGTTCTGCTGCATTATTTTTGTTCACATGAATAAATCACCAAGTCTCAGTTTCCAAGTGCATGAGGATTAAATAAGATAATGGCTATGAAGGCATACTGAGAAGTGCAAAGTACTGCTGCTGCTGCTGCTGCTAAGTCGCTTCAGTCGTGTCCAACTCTGCACTACAGACACATAATTCTTATATTTTACAAGATTTCTTCACTGGAGTGTTTCAAATCATTGCACACACATAATCTAGCTATACAATGGGACATGATAAGTCTTTACTGCCGTAAAATAAACATACCCTTCAAAGGGATGGGCACCTCAGATGCTCCAGGCCGGCCCTTTGGAGGATCCAGGTTCCCTGGTTTCCAGTTTAATATACTTTCCACTAAAACAGACATGTTATGCTAATTGTTAAAAACAACAATCCTCCCCTCCCCACAACTCAGTATGGATGAGGTAACATATTAGGTGAGATAACCACGGAGGCAGGAGGGACCACATACTGGGGGGATCAGCCATGCCTTACTGCGATGGGCCAGTCAGCAGAGTAGCAGACACTGAAAGTGAGAAGGGGCACCAGAGGCTCGTGATGTCACACTTACAGTCAGCACTGGTTAGACCCTGAGTCATTCTGGCCTTATACAATGTAGGCGAGAACTTGCAAAAACAATTGAAAAGAGGGCTGGCAAGATTCACAGGAAATGACTAAAAGTTTTGGAAATCAGGGGCTGGCTGTGCAGTGGGGAATCATTCATCCAGCATGGGCTCATTGACCCCTAAGCTGCCCCTATAGTGCTTATGCGTATGGATTCGTATTTAGTGATCTCATCTTTGTTCAGTTCAGTCCAACCCAGCAGGCAAGAAACATTTGAGGGCTCGCTATAGGATGCAATGAAGAACAAGGTATCCCTGCCCTTGGGGAGACTTTATAGCGAATGGGGTATGTGAGAAATACCTGGGTCCTTTAAATATGTGATATGGTGGGGGGAAAGCAGAAGATGCTGTCAAGCACACTGGGGAGGACAGGAACAAGGACCACACTTTCAGTGAAGTCCAAATTGAGGCCTTATGGAAGATAATTCTTGGCTAGGTAAGAAGATGAATATGGGAAAGCCACACATTCCAAGAAGGCAAAGTATTTCTTTTATCTTAGCCCCAGAGGTAAGAAGAAAACCTCCCTGTTTTGGAAGTGTGCGTGTGTCTGTGTGTATGTGTATATGCACATGCATGGGCATGCATATGTGGGTGCAGTCTTTTTATATGCCAGTCTGAGTAGCATGAACTTTATCATGAAGGCAGTGAAAAGGCACTAAAGGATTTTAAAGGTAAACATAAAGGAAGCTCAAGTGTTACATCAGAACTTGGTGAGTGAGTGGATAAGAGGAGAAGGTGAAACAAGGGGCAGGAATTAGGACAGTTCCTGCCTGTGCCTTCAATCAGAGCAAACAAATGGTGCCATTCAGCAAAGAGGAACAGAGGGAAGAGGGGGTTTAAAGGGGAAAATTGTGGGTCCTATTTTGAAAGTGTTGGGTTTGTGGGCCTATGAGCCAATTGATGAAGACTGGTAAGTGGACAGATATTTAGGCTGGAGCTCAGAGAGAAATCTCAACTGCAGATCTTGGCTAGAGAATTTTCAACACACAGATGATATCTGTGAGAGCAGATGAAGTCATTTAGGAGAGTGTGGAGTGAGACCAGAAGGAGGATTAGGGCAGAATTCAGAAAAACATCGAATTAAGAAAGGAAATCTGTTTAAAAAAAAAAAAAAAGGAGTAGGGAGTTGTGAGTAGAGAGGTAGAAGAAAAACCCAGAGTGGTTGGTGTCACAGGAGCTAAATGAAGAACACGTTTTGAGGAGATAGTGTCAACACCTTTAAATGGTGCATAGGGCTCAAGAGAGATAAGGAAAGAACAATCCCCAGCACATTTAGCATCAAAGAGGCCACTGGTAATGCTGAGGAATGAGGTGTAAGTGGAGAGGTTGGGACAGAAGCTGGATTGCAGGGGGTGAGTAGTAAGTAGGAAGTGAGAGAGCAGAGAGAACAAAGCTTAGATGTGTTTATGTGTGTTTGCACATACTTCTAGGCAATTTATTACATGAATATATGTAATACATGCACCACCATGGCCAAGATACAGGACAGCTTCTTCACCACAACGATCCCTCTGTTGCCTTTCTATAACCACACCCACTCCCACGCATCCTTAACCCTTGACTCTTCCCCTCAACTGTAACTCTTGACAGCTGCTCATTTGTTCACTATATCTACCACTCTTTCAAGAATGTTATATAAGTGGAATATACAATATGCAACCTTCTATGAATAGGCTTTTATACTGAGCATAATTCTCTTGAGGTTTTGGTATGTATCAGTAATTCATTCCTTTTTTATTGATGAATAGTATTCCTGAGTAAGAATGTCTACCTGTTGAAGGACATCTGAATTATTTACAGTTTAGAGCTGTCATAGATATAGCTGCTATGAACAGATTTTTGAGCAAACTTGTCTTTATTTTTTTTAATTGGAATAAAGGTCCATTAGTCAATTGCTAGCTCATCAGTAGTTGCATGTTTCTTTAATTTTTAAAGAAACTCCCAAATTGTTTTCCAGCATGAGTATACCATTTTACATTCCCACCAGCAAAGTATGAGTGATCCCAGTTTATTCACATTTTTTTCCAGCATTCCATTATCATTGGCCATTGGGGAAATGCCAATTAAAGGTATAATGAAATATCACTATCCACTTAGCAGAATGGCTAAAATGAAAAATAATAACAACACAATCAAGGTACCTATTTTAAACACAATAGCATATTAATAGTATTTAGATGCCTAGGAGAAAGTGAGAGTGACTACAGTGAGAACTGGGGAGAAAAGTAGCCAAGAGAAGCTAGACAATTTATGGGACATGGAAGAAGGAGTAAGACAAGCAAAAAGAAAAAAAAAAAAAGTCTGAGAAGTAGATAAACAGAAAATCAGAAAGCTCAAAATGCCAAGGAGGCTAGTTTTTTTTTTAAAGACGAAATGTCCATTCCCCACTGCTGAGATATCATGTCAGATGAACCCTGACACTGACCTGTGGTTTTGGAAGTGTGGAAGTAACAAGTCACAGATGTCCTCAGCCAAGGCAGTGGAGATAGGAGTGCTGGGGAGAAAAGTCAAGCAGGAGGACAGACAGAATATGAGATAAGGAAAAGGAGGCAGCATGTGTAATGAAAAATTTTCTAGTCTGGCTTTGATAATGCAATCTGGTGGCTCATTGGTAAAGAATCTGCCTGCATTGCAAGAGATGCAGATTGAATCCCTGAGTCAGGGAGATCCCCTGGAGAAGGAAATGGCAACCCACTCCAGTATTCTTGCCTGGGACATCCCATGGACAGAGGAGCCTGGAGGGCTAACAGTCCTTGGGGTTGCAAAGAGTTGGACATGACTTAGGGACTAAACAACAACAGTGCCATATCTAGGGACAGTTGTGTAGTCAAGGGGGGTTTATGCCATGCAAGAACACAACTGGATGCTGATGAGAAGAATCCAGCAAGAAGGACAGGCAGGGGATCCAGGAGGAAGAAGAGATGACCTAGGGAGAGAAAATCCTCTCTGGATGGGGGGAATGAGATCAGGCTAAGGGGCCTTGGATCATTTGATGGGCTCTTCTGATATTGTAACAGGACAGCGTAGACAGGGACAAATTTGACAGATGAAGATGAGGGAGGGTCAGCTGGTCTGGTGGCTTTCATTGTCACTCTGGAGAATGTGGAGGAGGGAGTGTGGATGGGGGCAGTCAGAAATTGGAGTAGAGAATGTATGTAATAGCTGAGAGCAGCATGTAAGAAAGCAAGCTGTGAGTGGGGTCAAAGTGGGTCACAGTTCAGTTCAGCTCTGTTTCACAGAAGTGTCTGACTCTTTGTGACCCTGTGGACTGCAGCACACCAGGCATCCCTGTCTATCATCAACTCCCAGAATTTACTCAAACTCATGTCCATTGAGTCAGTGATGCCATCCAACCATCTCATCCTCTGT
>SJYV01001342.1:7237-22372 GCA_006410875.1 Neotragus pygmaeus | reverse complement strand
CAGCATTTTTTTGAGAATTACATCTTCACTTTGCAAAATGTTAACATTACACTGTGGATGGGGGACAGATTCCATGTGCAAAATGGCATTCCCGTTCATATTTTATTTGTTAAATATGTGATACAGATTTTATATGTTTAAAACTTATTTTCATTGAAAAAAATTTTAAATGTCTTATCAAAATTACTGAGTTTATTGAAACTTCCAGTTTATGTCTATCCTTAGGCCACTAAAAAAAATGAGAGCTGATATCCTACTCTGTGCAGCCTTGAGTGAGTGTCTTAGTCCTTCCAGAACTTTTTTGTGGCTATACCAAAAAAATTCACAAACGATTTCAAGGACAATCTGGCAGCAAGGTGAGCAGCGCAGCAGTGTTAGTTGCTCAGTCATATCTGACTTTTTGCAACCCCATAGACTGTAGGCCACGATGCTGCTTTGTCCATGGAATTCTCCAGGCAAGAATGTTAGAGTGGACAATAGGACAGCATATTTTAAAGGAACATCCCCAGAAAAGCTGGTCAAAGCAAAGTCTCTAGAATTCAGGACTTTACAATGGTAAGAAATACAGAATTTACTATTATAACTGAACCCATTAATTTATGATTAATTTAATGATATTTACCATTTCATCTCTTTCTCATTACAAAAGAAAGTTTTNAAAGCTGGTCAAAGCAAAGTCTCTAGAATTCAGGACTTTACAATGGTAAGAAATACAGAATTTACTATTATAACTGACCCATTAATTTATGATTAATTTAATGATATTTACCATTTCATCTCTTTCTCATTACAAAAGAAAGTTTTATAATGTATTTTGATTATATGATTTTCTGGAGTTAAATAAAACTTGGAAATATTGATTTCTTTTTTTTTAATCATTTTTCTCCTTTAATCTTAGTCTTCTCCAAAACTTTCACATGTTTTCAAAGAGAATTTATGAGGACATATAATTTTTATTTACAAGTTAATACATTATTTTTTAAATTATAAGTCATATTGCTTTTGATGGAGTCCCCTTACTATAAATCTAAAAATCAAGAGGAGATGCAGAGATTAATTTTGCTATTTGAGACAACTAATCAAAGAAAAAGGGTTTTAAGTGGTCAGTTTTTGTGGGGACCCTCTGTTGGGTCAACCTACCCATTTCCCAGAGTTTTACATTTGATCCTGTCATCACACACTGTAAACACTGAGAGCCTACTATGTGCAAAGTATTGCAATAGATCCTGGGAAAACAAGGTGAATCAGTCTAAGTCCTTGCTCACAGAGACTTTATATTCTAGGAAGTATATTCTATTTATGTAGGTGTACAGGAAGAAGAATGGCTCTCCCTCCTGGTTGTTAGATATAGGAAGCTGGCCTTGTGAGAATCTGGTCAGCCTGATTTGAAGACAATGTTCAATATCAGATGAAGTCTTTCCAATTTAACTGCTACCATTCAGAATTATGTCTGCATTCCTTGATGTGGTTCAGAAGGACATTCTTGATGTACCCCTTCCTGAATTCTTTAGACATACCTTAAACCCTATCTTAAACACTACACATCAGATAACATAACTATTTTGTAACCAAAATTTAATATCTTCCACACATCTGCCACATTTGTCCTTAAGAATTTATCTCTAGCCTGACTTAGAGGTCCACTTTATTCCTCACTTTGTACCCCATGCTTACCTGTACTGTTTTCACAACATCACATGATGCTCTACTTGCCTATTTTCTTGACTGATTGCCACTGATCTGTAAGTCCCTGAGAAAAAATACTTATTCTTCCCATTATGTCCTCAGTGTAAATAGCTCACACTTAGTAGGTGCTCAATAAATATTCATGCAAATGAGTGAATTGCTTCAACTTCTGTTTTACAAGAGAAACAGAATAGTGCTAAATGATCCATTCCATTATCTTTCAAGTAGAAAGCTACAAGTGTGCATCCATATGTGCTCAGTCATGTTTGACTCTTTGCAACCCCATGGACTGTAGCTCACTAGGCTCCTTGTTCATGGGCTTTATCCAGGCAAGACTACTGAAATAAGTTGCTATTTCCTCCTCCAAAGGTAGAAAGCTAAATAATCCCAAATGATCCATGATGTATAACTAAATATACTGATTAAAATCTTTTAAAGTATAATTATATATTTACTTTTCTTTAATATCCACAATGAAAATAACAACTGCTAGCAATTTCTAATTAGTTTCTTTTTTTTTCAAATCCATATTAACTTAGGATTCAAAAATCAGTGTGATATATTTATATAAACTAAACATATAATTGTACAGCATAGTGTTCAGCTGTACATAGTGTGCAACATGGCTCAGAGTAAGTCCTCACTAATGTCAGCATGACAGCAGTAGTGCCAGTGGGCCAGTTTATGGTGAGAGCAATAAAGAATGTGTATCATCAATGTTATATATAAGTCATTTGAAAGACATGTATCCAAGATAATATGATAAAGAAAGAGGGATAAAAATTTGGACATATATTTCAAGCAAGATACAGGAAAAGTATAATCATGTGTCTTTTTTCCAAGTAATTGTTATTGGCATTATTCTTACACTAAGCATGATAATAATAAATTATTGCATTAGGAAAGAGAATGTGAATTATAGTTGCATAATTTTACGATACTCCATAGGGCACAGAATAATTTTCTCTAACGTCCAAAAATGCAAGCAAACAATATTGACATTGAAATGCTTTTTGACAAAAGCATCCATTACAGAGAAAAAGAGATAAAAAAAGGTTTTTATACTCTCAACTCCTCAAACCATTTTACAAATATTTATAAAATGTCACCAATAGAGGGCTTACCTGAGGTCAAGTGAAAGAGGCCCTAAACCATCAAAAGCTATTTCCAGTGTCCAGCTGGGAGATCTAAAACAGAGAGTAACAAAGACAGTTTATGACAAAGCTGACACATAGTATTCTGGAAGGAGTGAAATCAATTGTGACATTTTTCATTTATTTGTAAATGCTTCTTTGGCAGTACACTCCCTCAAAACGACAGTTGCTTCTTACAGAAGAGGGGAGGTGATGGTAAAGTACAGGAATCCTGACAGTTGCTTTAATGAGATTCTGCATTAGGGCTATTGTAACACTTTTCCCAGCAAGGAGCCTGCCCTTCATTTTCAATATCATAACTCAGTAATTTGGAAAATGTTATCTCTGTGAAAACTAAACCAGTCAGTCCTTAATAGCCATTGTTCAGTTTATTTTCCTCTTATCTTTCAATTAGAAGAAAACATTCTAAACCAAGTATCTAAATAAATGTCAGCCATACAGACCAATTATGTCTTTTATTTAAAAAGTACTATTTTATCAAAAACTGTAATATGGTGTGTGATTGAACAACTCAAGACATACTTTCTAGTAACTCAATATTTGTTTGAAAATATCACAGAGTACAATATAAGATATATCTTTAAAGAGTTTACTTTCTATGTTTTAACAAGTTCCTCTGGAAAAGGAAATTATTGCCAAGGCAGTTTCACTAGTCTTAAAAATTTGAGCACCTCCAAATTAAGCAGTCTAAAGATTCCACTTCATGTATTCATTCAATTTTCCTTTGATTATATATTGAGTGTTTGGTGCAAAGTAACTGCCCTCAACCCATTTCTTTAAAAAATGTAAATTATACTGTGCAGGAAAATGCAATCTAACCCAGGGTAGCCCAGCATCTATCACCTATTAGTCAACCAGTAGATATTTACTGAACTGATAAGCTGCATAAAATCAAATCTTTGTGCACAGCAAAAACATTTTGGCATTTCACTGCATTATGGGTTCAAATTCTAGATCACAGAGAAATGAACTAAATAAGAAACCTCAGAGAAGTAACAAACTTTCTGGGTTCCAATTTGCTTTTCTATGAAGTAGAGTTGCTACTATTTACTGCATGTGATTTCTGTAATGATTAAATAAATGTTGGGGCAGGAATAAAGCACCTAGCACAAGTTCTTGGCTCATAATATGTTAATAAACAATAGTTATTATAATTACAAGGTTTTACTTTGACCAGAACAAATAACATCTTTCTCAAATATAACAACAAAAGTAGCAACAATAAATAAGTGGAAGGAGGAAACCCTGGCTGTAAGAATTCCAAGATAAAACCTTTAGTTCTATCGTTTCCCTCTGTGAAACTCAGCTCTCTCATCACAAAAATGGAACTAATGTTCCTATCTTTGCATAAAACACCATCTCAGCTTGGCTATGAAGGCTGTCTGGGTATTTAAGTACCCAAACATCATGCATTCTCAGAAAATGTTCACTGACCATGGCAGTGAACATCATCTCAGGTTGGCAGATTAACTGTGGTCTAAGATTTGTGTTGGTAACCTTACTTTGATGGTCGCTGGTAGCTTCAGGTACCGCTCAGTAGAGATGGAAAACTGCTCGAGCAGCTAAATGTATGCAGACTCATGAAGGTTTTTGTTTCCTTATTCTATCCTCAATTACCTAGTGCAGTGGTTCTCAAACTTAGCTATACATTAAAATTACCAGGAACATTTTTGTAAAATGTTAATAACTATGTGCAACCCAACACAAGTAAATCAACATATTTTTTTAAAAGCTTTCCAGGTAATTCCAATGTGCAGCTAGAGTTTAGAAGCATCAGCCTAAATGATGCTCTATTTCTCCCACAGATGCTACTGGCTTTCTACCCACTGCTTTCTCTTTTTCAGAGCCCTGATTCATCTTAGGTGTCTATATTTTTTTTCCCAAACAGCTCTGAGGAGGTTGATTATGCCCTGGTTCAAGACAACTCTGATTAGACTCAGCCAATCATAGTGAACCCATGTCCTTTGTCAGGAACTGATTTAAGGGTACATAGGTTACCCATCTCTAGTTAACAAGATGGGAGGAAAGGTATTTTGGGACTTCAAGCAAAGTTCTCCACCCTCCTAACAAAAATTTTTTTTTCCTACTGTTCTATATGGATATGATTCCTAGAACCACTTTACTCCTCTTGAAAGCATGAAGAAAGTTAATATTAGGACATAGCTAACATCTTGAGAATGGCAGAGGAGAAGGGTAGAAACAGATTCTGCGACAATGTCATTCAGCTGCTGAATTAATTTGTCCAACTTCTGGAATTATGCAAAATAAATTCAAATAGCATCAAAGTACTTTTATTTTTACACAGCATCCCAAAAAATATTAAATAGGAAAAAATATATATCCCAAGCTTAAGTTTAGCTCAAGGAGGTCTTTGTTTATACTTTTAAATCCTTTATGAACTAAACCAACTAATGAAAAATATCCATTTTTCTTAAAAACTAAATAGTGTCAGTTTTATTGAAGTGGCTTTATAGCACTTATTTCTACTAAGAAACATTGTGTTGTAATATACATAAGAAATTTAATATGGATCCTGTCACTCAAATATTTTTCAGCATTACTAGTTTGTTCTAATCTTTATATACACACAATGTACAATATTAAATATATTTTTCCACATCATATATAAAAATATAGACAGGTATTTGCTTTTTTAAATTATTTCCAATGATCTGGTGCTTAAAATAAAGAATATGAGTTTTTTAAATATCTAATCACAATAACTCCATCATTTCCTAATAATTGTGCTTCTCCTTGTAATAGATTCTATGCATAACTTGCATTTCTTTCAAGTAGTAGATCTTACTATCAAAGGTCCATATTTTATAATTTTATCCTTGTACTAGAGCAGTTATTTCCTAACTTCAGAGAATACTGGGAATACTTTAGAAAGACACTTTTACTATCAACCACACAGTTGCAATGAGATTAAAAGGAATTTGTTTCAAGATCTACAATGGAGATTTAAAGTGGCACAGGCTGTATTATATCCCCATGCTCTAGTCTGCCACTTTAAAACCTGATTTCTTCCAAACTCTCTAAGTTCTTTTGTGTTGCTTTCTCTCTCTCCAGCCCATCTGCAATTTCTATAATATTTATGTGACAATAAAAAAAACCACCAGAACTTTTGTGGGAAGGGGGAAAATATTAGACTACCCCTTAGCAGGTGGTATTTGGTAGATAAAGAAGACAGCATCATGTATTAGGAGTCTTAGCTTTTGGGAGCCAGCAGAGATGATCAGACAGGGAAAATAGGAAGTGGAGCTGATGGGGGGCTCCATGATAATGTGATCTCTTCCTACACAACCCAACAAATCTGTAATGTACAAACTGTCATGGCAAGTTTAACATGATGGGTTTATTGTGAAAGCCAATAGGGGATATAATTTTGGTGCAGGACCAAGTGAATGTAAAAGGCTGAAACAAAGTGGGTTCCATGAAGAAGTAAAGGAGTGCTGGAAAAAAAGGCAGAAATTCTGAGAACATTCCCTTCCCCAGAAGAGATTTGAGTGTAAAACAGTTACTCAAGCCAATTTTCCCTCAGTAGCTTGGAAAACTTCAATGTATATTTTATCTCCCTCACTATTCTATGAGCTCCTGAGATCAATGCTGGCTTTCACTCTTTGAATCATAACAGAACTCAATAAATGAATTTGATTCCATTGGGCAAGCTCCTCCAAAAAAGTCTTTGTCCCTCAGTTCAGTTCAGTTCAGTCGCTCAGTCGTGTCCAACTCTTTGCGACCCCATGAATAGCAGCACGCCAGGCCTCCCTGTCCATCACCAACTCCTGGAGTTCACTCAGACTTGCACCCATCGAGTCAGTGATGCCATCCAGCCATCTCATACTCTGTCATCCCCTTCTCCTCCTGCCCCCAATCCCTCCTAGCATCAGAGTCTTTTCCAAATGAGTCTTTGTCCCTGCTAACTCCCAAATTTAAGCAAGCTCTGTATGCAAATTTCCTTTTCTACCCAAAATATTTTTCTATTATTTTTATTTTTATTTAATTTTGGTTGCACTAGGTCTCTGTTGTTTTGCACAGACTTTCTCTAGTTGTGGCAAACAGAAGCCACTTTTTGTGAAGGTGCTCAGGATTCTACTTGGGGTGGCTTCTCTCATTGCAGAACATAGGCTTTAGGTATGCAGCTCCCAGGCTCTAGAGCGCGGGCTCAGTGGTTGTGGAATATGAACTTAGTTGCTCCACAGCATGTAGGATCTTCTCAGATCATGGATAGAATCTGTGTCCCCAGCATTGGCAGGTCAATTCTTTACCACTGAGCTACCAGGGAAGTCCCTACCAAAAATATAAGACCAATGTCTCAATAATGCTAAGAATTTGGCAGAGCTGAAAATCTCATGGATGACTTTAGTTCAGGATCAAATTTGTATCTCTAGATAACTTACTCCTTTGTAGAAGATACAGGATAGCTTCCACCCCTCAAGCCCTGGTCTTAACACAGTTCCTTGATAACTGCTACTAGATAATAAGAGTAAGAAATATCCCCAAAAGTGTAGAATACTTTTCTGAATGTCATCTGGGAGCTCCAATATCCATTTCTGGTATCTTTTGCTCTCTGCAAAAGATGGGAGCTTCTAAAGTTATAGCAATATAACTGCATGGTTTAAAGTATCATAGGTGCTTGTGTCTATCTTCAGTCCTCCTCCTCCAAAGATAAGTACCTGACATCATCTCTGCAGGGACTTTCACAAAGTAAAGGCTTAATAAATGTCTGGTGCACTGAACTAAATTATAAATGAAGCACCTATTGTTTGTTGTTTTTATTTATACCATAACTATCCTTAGATAATGAATTCATTTATCTTTTGAAGCACTAAAATACAACCACTGGTATCAGATATACAACCATTAGGATTGGATATTTTATTTCAGAAGTATAAAAATCAACATTGGTCTTAAAAAGTTCTACAGATTTTTAGGAAGAATTTAATATTTTGAAGTTTATTTCTGACAGCAAGTCTTTATTTCTTGTAACTTCCATTTCATTCATAGAAATATATGAGATGTCTTAAGAACCATTGGTATTTCAATTGTAAATATTAAGGAAAGTGTATTGCAATGCAGACAGGTAATCCTAAAGCCCAGCAGAGCAATAATGATTAACAACACAGTCTAGAGGAAGTGTAAATTTTAATACTGTCACCCATGAAATCCATGTTTCAAAGGTTACAAAACAGAATCAAGTTTACCAACAAGCAAATAAGTCATTTTGTTTAGTGGTTTCTTATTTTATCTCTGACTTTTTAAATCAGCATCATCTCCCCAGAGCAGGTAAACTATCCTCACCTGCAAATGCACTATAGGAAGTTCTAAAATCCTTACAGAGAATACTCTCACTGGATTCTTCTCCTAGCACTATGAGTATTTATTTGAATTTACTTTAAAAAAGAGAAAGGAGACTTTAGGGAGGTGGCTTTTACATGGGTTTTATTTGCTGATGATAATGATGATTGACCACACCTCTTTATNAATCCTTACAGAGAATACTCTCACTGGATTCTTCTCCTAGCACTATGAGTATTTATTTGAATTTACTTTAAAAAAGAGAAAGGAGACTTTAGGGAGGTGGCTTTTACATGGATTTTATTTGCTGATGATAATGATGATTGACCACACCTCTTTATAAGATTAATCCCACTATCACACTTGCAGCTATCAGAGTACTTTTTGAGAGCTGATCTCAATTTTGGACTCTACATTAAGAGAACACTAAAATAATCCAAAAAAATATACCGAAAGTCATGGAAATGACTAAAAAGGCTAGAACTTAATGAGCAAAAGTGAGAGAGAATTTGATGAAAATTGGGGAAGAATGTTAAGAAACATACCATGTATATAAAAACAAGGCTAAATAAACTCAAACATCAATAAATAGATCTTTAAGACACTAACAGAAATTAATAATTTCATGATAGCCTGTTTGTTTTAAAGCTTTTTAATACCCATAGTCTTGTCTTTTTTTCAGGTCTCATGAACAATAAGTCAATGTGCTTAATTTCAATTACTTCAACAAATTTGTCGTTTCACAAAATAAGGTGATCATACAAAAGATGAATCAGTTGTACTATTCAATATTTTAATAGTCACACTTTCTATGTTTGTGATAATTTGTAGTTTATATAAGGCTATTTCTATAAATCTAAGCATGCTGTGAGTGTTTATAATCTAAAGGAAAGGAAAAGACTCACACATGAAACGGTAGTCATTTTTAACCCATGCTATTGATGCTCTTCAGAAAACCTAGTAAGGAGAGGTAAACTTCTCTGAAGAGAAAGTATGAAATATCAAGTTGGAATAAGGTCTCATGGGTGTACTTAAATCTATCTGCTTTAGAGATTAGCAAACGTTTTTTTTCCTGTAAAGGTCCAGATCATAAATATTCTTGGCTTTGCTGAATATATGGTCTCTGTTGTGACTATTCAGTTTTATGCTGCAAGGTGAAATCAAAAGAAAGTGAAAGTGAAGTCGCTCAGTCATGTCCAACTCTTTGCGACCCTGTAGCCTACCAGATTCCTCCATCCAAGGGATTTTCCAGGCAAGAATACTGGAGTGGGTTGCCATTTCCTTCTCCAGGAGATCTTCCCAATCCAGGGATTGAACCCAGGTCTCCTGCACTGTAGGCAGATGCCTTACCATCTGAGCCACCAGGGAAGAGCCTGGTGGCCTGGTGAAGTCATAGCATGTAAACAAATTTGCATGGTTGCATATGTTCCAATAAAACTATTTTTTGAAAACAGCTGAAGTTGAGAACCAGAGTTGGCTTGGGGGGCATAACTTGACAATTCCCAGTCAAGTTTATCATTGAGAAGTTATGCATCCCATGTTCAATATGAAATAGAAGGCATGAAAAGGATGGAGGCCAAGTAGAATGTATTTGTAGATATACCCTCAATTCCCAGAACACCCAAAATACTTATACTTGAATGTAATTTCAATGAAATAGGATAGATGTTTTTGCTAACCATTGTTCTACAGTATCCATGCAAATTTCTCCTCACATTAGGATGGATTCTTTAGAACCTGCCAACCAGATAAATCTCTTCCTAAGTTTCTGTCATTGAATTTCCTTGACAACAGAGATAGCTGTGACCAAAGAGTTTGCACATCAAATTTGATCATTAAAAGCTGAATTTTATTTTTAAATAACAGTAAAAGACCTTTTTTATCACTCAGTTGTGCCCAATGTTCTACTGCTTTCCTAGAAATCAATATTTAACTACAAAAGAAAGTAGCATAGGACACAACCCTCCATCATGGAATACTTCACAACACATTCAAAATTCTGAACAGAAATGCTAACAATTGTTATGTGCTTCTCAGTTATTTTAGTAATAACAGACTAAGAAAAATTTCAGTGTTACAAAATGCAATCACTAAACATGAGTTAGCTATTTAAAATCGTGACATTAAAATTTACTTCTCCTTAATATTATATCCTTTAGAAAAGTTATGAAAAGTGAATAACAGTTAATAAATATTGATTAATTACTTTATGTTCAGGCAGTATGTCATGTTTTACATTTATTAAATCATTTAATACTCAAGCATATAATCATGCAGGTACTATTATTACTCTTATTATACAATGATGAAGAACTGTGCTTGTACAAAATCACAGGACTTCTAAGAAGCAGAGCTAGGATTTGAAAGCAGGAGTTCTAGGCTCCCAGTGCTAATGAGGTTAAGGCCTTGATGCAGTGCCTGCACAGGAATGCTAGTCTCCTTGCACAGTGAGTATACCCTACATTCTGTCTGAGAAAAGAGGATGATAAAATAAGAGATGGAGGTGAATGCAGAGACATATAAGCCAAAAGTGGTAGAAAGTGAGAGACGAGATCCAAATATCATTTATTCAACAAATGTTACAGGTCAGTAAGCCTCCTTAAAAACATGACAAACACGACAAACACATTTATTTCAGCTTGGGATCAGATCAGTCTGTTCAAATTCTTGCTCCACTACGTCCCAGGTAGTTTTTTGATTACTTGCTTAAAATTTCTGAAACAAAATCCTCTGACATAAAATGAGGATAAGAACCCAGATTGTTTTCCAAAGATGTTATAAAGATGAAATGAGGTCACGAGGGCTTGAAAAAATAGTGCATGCCCTCAAAATGGTAGTTACTATTATCATTCAGGGTTTTGTTCTTTTTTAAATGTAAGTATCAAACAATACGTTAAAAGTTAAAAATGTATCTAATCATTTGAATGGCCTGTCTATATAACTTTCAGCTTCTCAAAATTTATTATCTACCATGTGCTAAGCCTTATTAGGAAAAAAAAAACAAAACAAAACTCAGTTGTGGTTAGTCATAAAGATAAACTCTCTATAAAATGGATTTTTTTTTCANATTTGAATGGCCTGTCTATATAACTTTCAGCTTCTCAAAATTTATTATCTACCATGTGCTAAGCCTTATTAGGAAAAAAAAACAAAACAAAACTCAGTTGTGGTTAGTCATAAAGATAAACTCTCTATAAAATGGATTTTTTTTTCACTTTCATCTGAAGATATTACATGTACATAACTGTTAAGACATTATTTCAATCCACACAGCTTCCTACCTTGTCTATGGCTATCCCTTCCTGAGGGATAGCCTCACAGTGTCAGGAAGGCTGAACACCCTCTCTTATCATCATCCACTTATTTCAAACCATGTCATCCACTTTCCCAAAGTACTATAAAAATATCATCATTTTAGAGCTGTCTATACTTTCTTTGAACTGAAGTAAAGTGAAGGTCCCTCAGTCATGCCNGGCCCACATGCCCCCTTCAAGGCCGCCCAGCGTCAGCGCTAGTGGAGGAGGAAGCTGAAGCAGGGAGAGATGGGGCTCTTGCCTGAGACCCTCTGTGGGGCTGACCACAGCCGGAGGCCTGGCCTCTAGTGCCCTGGATTCAGTCACAGGTCTTGATTCTCTCTGAATGTGCCCCACCCTGGGGGTATCCCCGTCCTGTGGGCAGTTCCTGGCTGGGTTATGTGCAGCCTCCATGGCCTCTGATAGCTGTCAGGGCCCGTGCCACGGGCTCCACCAGTGTTCTCCACAGCCAAGGCGACCCGGGATGCTGCGCTCCTAAACCCGTCCTGGGGGAGGCAGAGCACCTGTGGATCGTGGACACGAGTCCTGTCTCTAGCTGAAGTTAGGAGCCGTGATGCCCCGGGTTAACCTCCGAAGTATCACCTTAACTCCTCGGCTCCTCCTCAGCCTTGTCGGCCCAGGCCTTAGGCTGGGGCTCCTGACAGTCTTTCCTCCCTCACCTGCGTGGAAGCATCAAGTGGAATTGCGCGCCCACGTGTTGTATGTTCTGTGCTGGCTCTGGGGTCATAGCAGTGAACAGAAAGGACACGGCCCCTTCGCTCAGAGAGTCACAGACTGGAGGCACGGGCAGTTACAGTACGGTGAGGGAAGCGCTGAGCCGTAAAGCTGTGGGGTGTAGGCAACGACAGCCCCTTCAGCCTCGGGTGGCGGTGCTGGGAGACTTTGCGGGACTCATTCCCATCTTGCTCTTCCCATCCCCCCACCTCCTTTCACTGAAATCCCCTGAGTGCCTGTTATTTAAGAGATGTTGTCCCAGGTGTTATGGGGAGTTGGCTCCAGATTTCTGTGACTCTCAGCTCTAGGCTACTTTTTAAAACAAGTAAACCTTATCTTCTTCCATTTCCTGATGCGTTTGCTTCCCCACCACCCAGGAACCCAGTTCCCTTCACTGCCTCCTGGTTGTCCAAAGTGGCTTATCATCCCACCTACCTGGCCTCTCCCTCCAAGAAGTTCCCCCGATCTCAGCATTTCCTCCAGCTCATGTCTGCCTGTTCCCAAACCCAAACTGCTGTTTTCTCAGACAGAGGCATGGGGATTAGATGAATTCTCTTTATTTTCCCTCTGTTGTGGGTTGAATGTGTCCCCCTATAAGGTATGTTGAAGTCTGAACTCCTGGCACCTATGAATGTGACCTTATTTGGAATTGGGGTCTTTGTAGATACAATCAAGTTAAGATGAGCTCATATGGAATCAGGGTAAAACCTAATTCAGTGTCTTTATAAGAAGAGGGATATTTGGGCACACAGAGAGACACAGGGAGAGAAAGCCACGAAGAGGCAGAGATTGATGTGCTTACAAACCAATGAATAAGAATTGCCAGCAACCACCAAAAGCTAGGAGGAGGCAAGGAAGAATCCTCCTAGAATGCTCAGGGAGAGCATAGCCCTGCACACACCTTGATTTAGGACTGCCTCAAAGTCCCAAATTAGGACCAGTCCTGATTTAAGACTTGCCTCTAGAATGAAATCAGACAGAGGATGAGATGGTTGGATGGCATCACTGACTCAGTGGACATGAATCTGAGCAAACTCCGGGAGGTGGTGAAGGGCGGGGAAGCCTGGTGTGCTGCAGTCCCTGGTGTCGCAGAGAGTCAGCCAGGACCAAGCAAATGAACAACAAAACTAGAATTAAGTCACCCAGTCTAGTGTTTTGTAATGGCAGCCCTGGAAAACCAATACATCCTGCTGAATGTGTTTACTTGTGAGGACAAAGGCATCTCTGATTCGTGGAATTTCAGGTGGTGTATGGCCCCTTCTCTGTCAATTNAAATTAGAATTAAGTCACCCAGTCTAGTGTTTTGTAATGGCAGCCCTGGAAAACCAATACATCCTGCTGAATGTGTTTACTTGTGAGGACAAAGGCATCTCTGATTCGTGGAATTTCAGGTGGTGTATGGCCCCTTCTCTGTCAATTGTCCCCATACACAGTACTTCCTAAATCCCTTCGTGATCATGTCAAAAACAAGCTACTCCATCACTGCCAACTGGTCAGGGTAGCTGAGCAACCCAGAGCCATCTAAGCCCTTGAACAAGAACAACCGAATGGATTCTCTTTTTCAAAATTCCGAATGGAGAGGCACAGAGACGACGATAAGCAGGTAGTGGGTGCTGGGACTGTAAACTCTTACAGAGTCAGGGCTGGAGTCAGTGTCACATGCAAGCAGAAGTAGTGGGGAAAAGCAGAGGGCCCCGCTCGACAGAGAGAAGAGGACCAATGTCCAGAGGCACAAACACGAGAGAGAAAATAGTGACCATGGTTGCCTTCGTTTTTGAGAGGATCTCGGTGCTTAACTCTAGTCCCACAAAAGACTTTGCAGCAGGCAGTAGGGAGCCACAGAAGATTCAAGGGAGTGTCAGGGTTTCCATCTATCATTTCATTTGGTGTTCTGCCTCTTCTACCATCTCACCCACTACTGCCCTAGCCAACTGTCATCTCTACTGGTCAGATTCACCAGAAACTCAGTGGCCTTGGGAATGAACTCAGTCCCTCCTGCTTAGGAAATCCAGATTTTGTCTGGATTCACCACCCAATCAAAGCACAGTATGGAATTTTTTCATTTAGAAACTGAGACGACAACCAATTCAGCCTCTTATGGTCCCTCCTATATTGTTGAACAACTTGCACCAGAGCAAGCCAGCTTAGCCAGTTACCATGGACACCACTCTGTCACTATAATCAGAGCCGACAGGCAGCAGCTAACAGCAGATTTAACTAGTGTCTTGTCCTCCAGGGAAGGCACAGCTGAGGGAAATGTAGCTTTTCTCACTCACATAAATAGTTTAGTGTGCAGAACAGGGAGGTGAAGGAAAGAGGAGGACAGTTCTATCAAATGTCACAACCCATGTCCTTTTTGAAACAAGGAGTAAATACTGGCTGGGGGAACCTTGATCATATTTGCTGTAAAGTCAGGAATATTCCAGAGTTTGGGTCATGATCATTGTTTAGGCTGAGTTTTCCCTAAGATCTCAGGTTTTCTCAGTTTCTTCTGTACCTAGTAACATTCAACACTTATACAGCACTTATTATATGCACATTACCTATATTCGTTCATTTAATCCCTACAGCTACTCTGTGGAGTAGGTTTTATTACTAGTTCCATTTTGCAGATGAGCGTGGTAAGGTTTCTTCCACAAGCTCTAGCCTGATGCTCCTGGGGTCAATTGGCTTTCCTCAGGAAGTGATGTTTCAGTGTATTCCAGGAGCACAGAGACTAGGGGAGGTGGATATGTAAACCAACAAATACAGAGCTCTGATGGATGGATATAGAAGGTGGAGAAGGGGTTCTTGCTCCACCAGAGTCAAGGTAGATGTAAATATTACCTAATCCTCAGTGTTGCTGTCATGACCTGGAAACAACCAGAACATTTTCCTTAGGAGCAGGTATTTAATTGTGGGACTGTAATCAGGTGACTAAGACTCAAAACAGCAACTGGCAAAATATACTTCCTGCTTCACCTTCT
>SJYV01001340.1:3814-18893 GCA_006410875.1 Neotragus pygmaeus | reverse complement strand
ACCCCACGTGGGTGTGAGCTTGCCTCGTTTGACCCTCAATGATGCCACTGGAGCACTCCAGGTAGTCCCCCAGGTGCCCGAGACTGGGTGATGGTGTTATTTCCTTAACCTGGTGTGTCCCTCTTGGGTCCTCACCATGGTGGTGTGCATCTCCTGTGAATGGCTCTCTTTGGGGATTACTTGTCCATCGGTTCCAGCTCCTACATCCTCGTCTGGCAACTGAAGATTCCTCGCCGCTGCAGACGTGGATTGTGGGGTTCCTCCGGAGGCTCCCCAGGGGAGTAAGATCTCTTCTTGCCGGGAGATGTGCACCTCTGCACTTCTGCCGAGCTGAAGCTGCACAGACAGGCGTCCCGTCGAGGAGACACATGGGTCAATGGGCTGAACGTCGAGGCTTTCACACAGGGTTGAAACACGTGCCTCCCAGGTGGGAGCCAGCGTTCGGGGTGACTTTTNCGAGCTGAAGCTGCACAGACAGGCGTCCCGTCGAGGAGACACATGGGTCAATGGGCTGAACGTCGAGGCTTTCACACAGGGTTGAAACACGTGCCTCCCAGGTGGGAGCCAGCGTTCGGGGTGACTTTTGAGGCGGCTCAGGGCCGCCAGGTTCAGACGGAGTGGGCAGAGACCACTGGGGTCTCGTGGAACAGGTGGCACGACCACCGGAGCTCCTCTGGAGACTCCTGTGGAGAGCGCCTGCTCTCGAGTTGCGACAGAACGGTGGGGGATCCATCCCTGAAGAAGCAGGGAAAGGAAGCCTGCTTCCGTGCGGATCAGGGGGACACGGGGTTCCTCTTGAGTTCTGAAGGGACTCTCGAGATTGCTCTTGAGTGGAGACCTGTATATCGGGCTCCTCTGGAGTCACTGCAAGAGTGTGAAGGGACCCATCGAGGTTCGTGAGGGATGGGGTGACTTCCTGTGAGGTGCCTCGGAGGACAAGGGCCTCACCTCGCCTGGAGGGGTGATCCTCCGGGTGTTTCTCGAGTTGTGGCAGGTACCTCTCGAGTTATGAACTTGGACCCCGGGGACACGCCCCTGAGGCCTACGGGAAGGCCAGGCTTCAAGCGAGTAGCCAGGGGCCTCTGGGGACTCCTTGGCAGTCGGTCCCAGCTCCTAAGTCCTCGTCTGGCCCCTGAGGATTCCTCTCCACTGCAGACGTGGACCGTGGAGATCCTCTGGAGGCTCCTCAGGGGAGTCAGGTCTCTTCTGGAGCGGAGATGTGCACCTCTGTCTTGCTCCGAGCTCTAGAGGCAGGGTCAGGCTTCCCCTCGAGGTGACACAGGGGTCTACGGGCTGCCCCTCGAGGCTTTCCCACAGGGCTGAGACACGTGCCTCCCAGGTGGGAGCCAGTCTTCGGGATGACTCTCGAGGCGGATCAGGGCCGCCAGGTTCAGACGGAGTGGGTTGAGACCTCTGGGGACTCATGGAACAGGTGGCGTGACCACCGGAGCTCCTCTGGAGACTCCTATGGAGAGCGCCTGCTCTCGAGTCATGACGGGACGGTCGGCGATGCATCCCTTAAGAAGCAGGGAAAGGAAGCCTGCTTCCGTGCCGAGCAGGGGGACACGGGGTTCCTCCTGAGTTCTGGGGAGAACCTCGAGGTTCCTCTTGAGTGGAGACCGGTATGTTGGTCTGTTCCGGGGTCACTGCAAGCATGTGAAGTGACCCGTCGTGGTTCGTGAGGGATGGGGTGACTTCTCATGAGGTGCCTCGGAGCACAAGGGCCTCACCTCGCCTGGAGGGGTGATCCTCCTGGTGTTTCTTGAGTTGCGGCAGGTTCCTCTCGAGTTACGAACTTGGACCATGGGGAACTGCCCCTGAGGCCTCCGGGAAGGCCAGGCTCCAAGCGAGTAGCCAGGGGCCTCTGGGGACTCCTTGGCAGTCGGGCCCAGCTCCTAAGTCCTCGTCTGGCCCCTGAGGATTCCTCTCCACTGCAGACGTGGACCGTGGAGTTCCTCTGGATGCTCCGCAGGCGAGTCAGGTCCCTTCTGGAGCGGAGACGTGCACTTCCGTCTTCCTCCGAGCTCTAGAGGCAGGGTCGGGCTTCCCCTCGAGGTGACACAGGGGTCTACAGGCTGCCCCTCGAGGATTTCCCACAGGGTTGAGACACGTGTCTCCCAGGTGGGAGCTAGTCTTCGGGATGACTCTCAAGGCGGATCAGGGCCGCCAGGTTCAGACGGAGTGGGCAGAGACACCTGGGGTCTCGTGGAACAGGTGGCGCGAACCCTGGAGCTCCTCTGGAGACTCCTGTGGAGAGCGCCTGCTCTCGAGTCGCGAAGGGATGGTCGGCGATCCATCCCTCCAGAAGCAGGGAAAGGAAGCCTGCTTCCGTGCGGAGCAGGGGGACACGGGGTTCCTCTTGAGTTCTGGGAGGACCCTCGGGGTTCCTCTTGAGTGGAGACCTGTATGTCGGGCTGTTCTGGGATCACTGCAAGCGTGTGAAGGGACCCGTCGTGGTTCATGAGGGATGGGATGACTTCCCGTGAGGTGCCTCGGAGGACAAGGGCCTCACATAGCCTGGAGGGGTGATCCTCTGGGTGTTTCTCAAGTTGCGGCAGGTTCCTCTCGAGTTACGAACTTGGACCCCGGGGACACGCCCCTGAGGCCTACGGGAAGGCCAGGCTCCAAGCGAATCGGCAGGGGCCTCTGGGGACTCCTTGGCAGTCGGTCCCAGCTCCTAAGTCCTCGTCTGGCCCCTGAGGATTCCTCTCCACTGCAGACGTGGACCGTGGAGTTCCTCTGGAGGCTCCTCAGGCGAGTCAGGTCTCTTCTTGAGCAGAGACGTGCACCTCCGTCTTGCTCCGAGCTCTAGAGTCAGGGTCGGGCTTCCCCTCGAGGTGACACAGGGGTCTACGGCCTGCCCCTCGAGGCTTTCCCACAGGGTTGAGACACGTGCCTCCCAGGTGGGAGCCAGTCTTCGGGATGACTCTCGAGGCGGATCAGGGCCGCCAAGTTTAGACGGAGTGGGCAGAGACCCCTGGGGTCTCGTGGAACAGGTGGCGCGACCCCCGGAGCTCCTCTGGAGACTCCTGTGGAGAGCGCCTGCTCTCGAGTCGTGACGGGACGGTCGGCGATCCATCCCTCAAGAAGCAGGGAAAGGAAGCCTGCTTCCGTGCGGATCAGGGGGACACGGGGTTCCTCTTGAGTTCTGGGGGGACCCTCGGGGTTCCTCTTGAGTGGAGACCTGTATGTCGGGCTGTTCTGGGGTCACTGCAAGCGTGTGAAGGGCCCAATCGTGGATCGTGAGGGATGGGGTGACTTCCCGTGAGGTGCCTCGGAGGACAATGGCCTCACCTCGCCTGGAGGGGTGATCCTCCGGGTGTTTCTCGAATTGCGGCAGGTTCCTCTCGAGTTACGAACTTGGACCATGGGGACACGCCTCTGAGGCCTCCGGGAAGGCCAGGCTCCAAGCGGGTTGGCAGGGCCCTCTGGGGACTCCTTGGCAGTCGGTCCCAGCTCCTGAGTCGTCGTCTGGCCCCTGAGGATTCCTCTCCACTGCAGATGTGGACCGTGGAGATCCTCTGGGGGCTCCCAGGGGAGTCAGGTCACTTCTGGAGTGGATACGTGCACCTCGGCCTTCCTCCCGAGCTCTAGAGGCAGAGTCGGGCTTCCCCTCGAGGTGACAGAGTGGTCTACGGGCAGCCCTTGAGGCTTTCCCACAGGGTTGAGACACGTGCCTCCCAGGTCGGAGCCAGTCTTCGGGATGACTCTCGAGGCAGATCAGGGCCTCCAGGTTCAGATGGAGTGGGCAGAGACCTCTGGGGACTCGTGGAACAGGTGGCGTGACCCCTGGAGCTCCTCTGGAGACGCCTGTGGAGAGCACCTGCTCTCGAGTCGCGACGGGACAGTCCGCGATGCATCCCTCAAGAAGCAGGGAAAGGAAGCCTGCTTCCCTGCTTAGCAGGGGGACACGGGGTTCCTCCTGAGTTCTGGGGAGACCCTCGGAGTTCCTCTTGAGTGGAGACCTGTATGTCGGGCTGTTCTGGGGTCACTGCAATTGTGTGAAGGGACCCGTCGAGGTTCTGGAGGGATGGGGTGACTTCCCATGAGGTGCCTCACAGGAAAGCGGCCTTATCTCGCCTGGAGGGGAGATCCCCCGGGTGCTTCTCGAGTTTCGGCAGGTTCCTCTCGAGTTATGACCTTGGACCTCGGGGAGCCGCCCCTGAGGCCTCTGGAAAGGCCAGGCTCCAAGCGAGTCGCCAGGGGCCTCTGGGGACTCCTTGGCAGTCGGTCCCAGCACCTAAGTCGTCGTCTGGCCCCTGAGGATTCCTCTCCACACAGACGTGGACCGTGGGGTACATCTGGAGGCTCCCCCGGGGAATCATGTCTCGCCTGGAGTGGAGAAGTGCACCTCCGCTTTCCTCCCGAGTTGTAGCTGCAGGGTCAGGCATCCCACCGAGGTGACACAGGGGTCAATGTGCTGCCCCACGAGACTTTCCCACAGGGTTGAAACACGTGCCTCCGAGGTGTGAGCCAGCCTTCTTGGTGACTGTCTGGGCGGCTCAGGGCCACCGGGGTCCCTTAGACTGGACAGAGACAGCTGGGGGTCTCGTGGAACAGGTGGCATGACCCCCGGATTTCCGCTGGACACTCTCCTCTTGAGATGCGACAGGACGGTCGGCAACCTACCCCTGAAAAAGCAGGGAAAGGAAGCCTGATTTCTTGTGGAGCAGGGGGACACAGGGATCCTCTCGAGTTGTGGGGGATCCTCAATGTTCCTCTCGAGTGGTGACGTGTAAGTCAGGCTCTTCTGGAGTCACTGCAAGAGTGTGAAGGAACCCGTCGAGGTTCGTGAGGGATGGGGTGACTTCCCTTGAGTTGCCACAGAGGACAAATGCCTCATCTCGCCTGGAGGGGAGATCTTCACGGTTTTCCTCGAGTTGAGGCAGGTTCCTCTCGAGTTACGACTTGGACCCCAGGGACCCGCCCCTGAGGACTCTGGACAGGCCAGGCTCCAAGCGAATTTCCAGGGGCTTCAGGGGATTCCTTGGCAGTCGGTTCTGACTCCTATGTCCTCGTCTCTCACCTGAGGATTCCTCTCCGCTGCAGACGTGGACTGTGGGGTACCTCTGGAGGCTCCCTAGGGGAGTCAGGTCTCATCTTGAGTGGAGATGTGCACCTCTGCTTTCCTCCCGAGCTGTAGCTGTAGGGTCAGGCTTCACGTCGATATGACACAGGGGTCTGGGGCTTACCCCAAGGCTTTACCACAGGGTTGGAACACGTGCCAAGTGGTGGAATCCAACCCTCTGCGTGAGGGTCGAGGCGGCGAAGGGCCACCAGGTTCTGATGGAGTGGACACAAAACTCTGGGTGTCTGGTTGAACAGGTGGAGCGACCCCCGGAGTTCCTCTGGATACTACTGTGAAGAGGACCTCCTCTTGAGATGCGATGGGACAGTCGGCAATCCACCCCAGAAGAACCAGGGAAAAGAAGCCTGATTTCGTGTGGAGTAGGGGGACACGGTGTTCCCCTTGAGATGTGAGTGTACCCTCGATGTTCCTCTCCAGTGGAGACATGAATGTCGGGCTATTCTGGAGTCACTGCAAGGGTGTGAAGGAACCGTCGAGGTTCGTGAGGGATGGGGTGACTTCCCATTCGGTGCCGCAGAGAACAAGGGCCTCATCTTGCCTGGAGGGGAGATCCTCCCGGTTTTTCCCGAGTTGCTGCAGGTCCCTCTCCAGTTATGACGTGGACACCAGGGACCCGCCCCTGAGGCTTCCAAAAAGGCCAGGCTCCAAGCGAGTTGCCAGGGGCCTCTGGGGATTCCTTGGCCGTCTGTTCCGCCTGCTACGTCCTCGTCTGGCACCTGAGGATTTCTCTCTGCTGCAGACGTGGAAAGCGGGGTCCTTATGGAGGCTCCCCAGGGGAGACAGGTCTCATATTGAGTGGAGACGTGCACCTCCACTGTCCTCTGGAGCTGTAGCTGCTTGGTCAGTCTTTCCATCGATGTGACACAGGGGTGTATTGGCTGCCCCTCGATGCTGTCACACAGGGTTGAAGCACGTGCCACTGAGGTGTGAGCCAGCCTTCGGGGTGAATCTCGAGGCGGCTCAGGGCCACCAGGTTCTGTTGGAGTGGACAGAGACATCTGGGGGTCTCATGGAACAGGTGTCGTGACCCCCAGAGTTCCTCTGGACACTCCTGTGGAGACGACCTCCTCTTGAGATGCGACGGGATGGTTGACAACCCATTCCTGAAGAAGCAGGAAATGGAAGCCTGATTTCTTGCGGAGCAGGGGCACACGGGGTTCCTATCGAGTTGTGGGGGGGCCCCTTGATGTTCCTCTCGAGTGGAGACATGTATGTCTTGCTCTTTTGGAGTCACTGCAATGGTGTCAATGAACCCAGCGAGGTTCGTGAGGGATGGGTTTACTTACCATGAGGTGCCACAGAGGACAAGGGCCTCATCTTGCCTGGAGGGGAGATCCTCCCAGTTTTTCTCGAGATGCAGCAGGTTCCTCTTGAGTTACGATGTGGACCCCAGGGACCCGCCCTGAAGCCTCCAGAAAGGCCAGGCTTATTCGAGTTGCGAGGGGCCTCTGGGGATTCTTTGGTCATCAGTTGCAGATCTTACGTCCTCGTCTGGCATCTGAGGATTCCTTTCCACTGCAGACTTGGACCGAGGGTTTCCTCTGGAGGCTCACCAGGGGAGTCAGGTCTCTTCTTGAGTGGAGACGTGCACCTCTGCTTTCCTCCCGACCTGCAGCTACAGGATCAAGCTTCCTAGGGAGTTGACACACGGGTCTATGGTCTGCCCCTCGAGGCTTTCCCACAGGGTTGAACACGTGCCACTGAGGTGGGAACCAGCGTTAGGGGTGACTATTGAGGCGGCTCAGGGTCACCAGGTTCCGTTGGAGTGGACATAGACATATGGGGGTCTCGTGGAACAGGTGACGCGACTCCCGGTGTTCCTCTGGACAATCCTGTGGAGAGCACCTCCTCTTGAGATGCGACGGTACAGTCGGCAACCCATCCCTGAAGAAGCAGGGAAAGGAAGCCTGATTTTGTGTGGAGCAGGGCGACACGGGGTACCTGTCGAGTTGTGGGCGGACCCACGATGTTCCTATCGAGTGGAGAAGTGAAAGTTGGGCTCTTCTGGAGTCACTGCAAGGGTGTGAAGGAAACGGTCGTGGTTTGTGCGGGATGGGATGACTTCCCGTGTAGTGCCGCAGAAGAAAAGGGCCTCCTCTCGCCTGGAGGGGAGATCCTCCTGGTGTTTCTCGAATTGTGGCAGGTTCCTATCGAGTTACGAGCTGGATCCCAGGGACCCGCCCCTGAGGCCTCCGGAAAGGCCAGGCTACAAGCGAGCTGCAAGGGGCCTCTGGGGATAACTTGACAGTCGGTTCCGGCTCCTGCATCCTCGTCTGGCACCTGAGGATTCCTCTTTGCTGCAGACGTGGACCGTCGGGTTCCTCTGGAGGCTCCCCAGGGGAGGCAGGTCTCGTCTTAAATGGAGATGTGCACATACGCTTTCCTCCAGAGCTGTAGCTGCAGGGTCAGGCTTCCCATAGAGGTGACACCGGGGTCTATGGGCTGCCCCTCGAGGTTTTCCCACAGGGTTGAAACACGTGCCAGCGAGGTGTGAGCCTGCCTTTGGTGTGACTGTCGAGGCGGCTCAGGGCCACCGGGGTCCCTTGGAGTGGACAGAGACAGCTGGGGTCTCGTGGAACAGGTGGCAGAACCCCCGGATTTCCGCTGGACACTCTCCTCTTGAGATGTGACGGGAAGGTCGGCAACCCACACCTGAAGAAGCAGGGAAATGAAGCCTGATTTCATGCGGAGCAGGGGGACACGGGGTCCCTCTCGAGGGGTGGGTGGACTCTCGATGTTCCTCTCGAGTGGAGATGAGTATGTTGGGCGATTCTGGAGTGACTGAAAGGGTGTGAAGGACACCGTCGAGGGTCATGAGAGCTGGGGGTGAATTCCCATGAGGTGCCACAGAGAACAAGGGCCTCATATTCCCTGGAGGTGAGATCCTCCCGGTTTTTCTCGGTTTGAGGCAGATTCCTCTCGAGTTACGACGTGGACCACAGGGACCCGCCCCTGAGGCCACCGGAAAGGCCAGGCTCCAAGCCAGTTTCCAGGGGCCTCTGGGGATTCCTTGGCAGTCGGTTCTGTCTCCTAAGTCCTCGTCTGGCACCTGAGGATTCCTCTCCGCTGCAGACGTGGACCATGGGGTTCCTCTGGAGGCTCCCCATGGTAGTCAGGTCTCATCTTGAGTGGAGACATGCACCTCCTCTTTTCCCCGAGCTGTAGCTGCAGGGTCAGGCTTCCCGTCGAGATGACACAGGAGTCAATTTTCTGCCCTTCGAGGCTTTCCCACCCAGTTCAAACACGTGCCACCGAGGTGTGAGCCAGCCTTCGGTGTGACTGCCGAGGCGCTTCAGGGCCACCGGGGTCCCTTTGAGTGGACAGAGACAGCTGGGGGCCTCGTGGAACAGGTGGCACGACCCCCGGAGTTCCACTGGACACTCCTGTGGAGAGCACCTCCTCTTGAGATGCGACGGGACGGTCGGCAACCCACGTCTGAAGAAGCAGCGAAGAGAAGCCTGATTTCGTGCGGAGCAGGGGCACACGGGGTACCTCTCGAGGTGTGGGGGGCCCCTCGATGTTCCTCTCGATTGGACACGTGTATGTCTGGCGATTCTGGAGTGATGGCAAGCGTGTGAAGGACCCGTCGGCGGTCGTGAGGGATGGGGGAGACTTCCCGTGAGGTGCCGCAGAGGACAAGGGCCTGATCTCGCCTGGATTGGTGAACCTCCCGGTTTTTCGCGAGATGCGGCAGCTTCCTCACAAGTTACGACGTGGACCCCAGGGATCTGCCCCTGAGGCCTCCAGAAAGATCAGGCTCCAAGTGAGCTGGCAGGGTCCTCAGGGGATTCCTTGACAGGTGGTTCCGTCTCCTAAGTCCTCGTCTGGCACCTGATGATTCCTCTCCACTGCAGACGTGGACCGTTGGGTTCCTCTGGAGGCTCCCCAGGGGAATGAGGTCTCGTATTGCGTGGAGACATGCACCTTCGCTTTCCTCACGACCGTAGCTGCAGTGTCAGGCTTCCCATCGAGGTGACACATGCCTCTATGAGCTGCCCCTCGAGGCTGTCTCACAGGGTGGAAACACGTCCCACGGAGGTGGAAGCCAGCCTTCGGGGTGACTGTTGAGGCGATTCAGGGACACCAGGTTGCATTGGAGTGGACAGATACATCTGGGGGTCTCCAGGAACAGCTGGCACGACCCCTGGAGTTTCTCTGGACACTCCTGTGGAAAGCACCTCCTCTTGAAATGTGAAGGGATGTTCGGCAACCCATCCCTGAAGAATCAGGGAAAGGAAGCCTGATTTCTTGTGGAGCAGGGGGACACAGGGATCCTCTCGAGTTGTGGGGGACCCTCGATGTTCCTCTCGAGTGGTGACGTGTAGGTCGATCTCTTCTGGAGTCACTGCAAGGGTGTGAAGGAACCTGTCGAGGTTCGTGAGGGATGGGGTGACTTCCCTTGAGGTGCCACAGAGGACAAATGCCTCATCTCGCCTTGAGGGGAGGTTTTCACGGTTTTCCTCGAGTTGAGGCAGGTTCCTCTCGAGTTACGACTTGGACCCCAGGGACCCGCCCCTGAGGACTCCGGACAAGCCAGGCTCCAAGCGAATTGCCAGGGGCCTAAGGGGATTCCTTGGCAGTCGGTTCCGTCTCCTTAGTCCTTGTCTCGCACCTGAGGATTCCTCTCCGCTGCAGACGTGTACCGTGGTGTTCCTCTGGAGGCTCCCCAGGGGAGTCAGATCTCCTCTTGAGTGGAGACGTGCACCTCCGCTTTCCTCCCAAGCTGTAGCTCTAGGGTCAGGCTTCACTTCGATATGACACAGGGGTCAATGGGCTGCCCCTCGAGGCTTTCCCACAGGGTTGAAACACGTGCCACCGAGGTGGGAGCCTGCCTTCGGGGTGACTGTCGAGGCGGATCAGGGCCACCAGGTTCCGTTGAAAGGGACTGAGACGTCTGGGGGTCTCGTGGAACAGGTGACGCCACACCCGGAGTTCCTCTGGACACTCCTGTGGAGAGCACCTCCTCTTGAGATGCGATGGGACGGTCAGCATTCCATCCTTGAAGAAGCAGGGAAAGGAAGCCTGATTTCGTATGGAGCAGGGGAACACGGGGTTCCTCTTGTGTTGTGGGGGGACCCTCGTTGTTCCTCTCGAATAGCGACATGTATGTCGAGCTATTCTGGAGTTACTGCAAGAGTGTGAAGGAACCCATAGCGGTTCATTAGGGATGGGGTGACTTCCCATGAAGTGCCACAGAGGACAATGGCCTCATCTCGCTGCAGGGGAGATCCTCCCGATTTTTCTCGAGTTGAGGCAGGTTCTTCTCCAGTTACGACGTGGACCCCAGGGATTCACCCCTTAGGCCTCCAAAAAGGCCAGGCTCCCAGCGAGCTGCCAGGGGCCTCTGGGGATTCCTTGGCAGTCAGTTCTGGCTCCTACCTCCCCGTGTGGCAATGGAGAATTCCTCTCTGCTGAAACGTGTACCATGGGGTTCCTCTGGAGGCTCCCCAGGAGAGTCAGGTCTCCTCTTGAGTGGAGACGTGCACCTCCTCTTTCCTCTGGAGCTGTAGCTGCAGGGTCAGGCTTCCCGTCGAGGTGACACAGGGGTCTATGGTCTTCCCCGCAAGGCCTTCCCACAGGGTGGAAACACATGCCAACGTGGTGGGAACCAATCCTCGGTGTGAAAGTCGGGGGGGCCCAGGGCCACCAGGTTCTGATGGAGTGGACAGACATCTGGGTGTTTCGTGGATCACGTGGCTCGACCCCCGGCGTTCCTCTGGACATTACTTTGGCAAACCCCTGCTCTCCACATGTGACCAGACCATCGGGAACCCTTCCTCCATGAAGCCAGTAAAGGAAGCCTGATATTGAGCTGAGCAGGGGGACACGGGTGTAGTCTCAAGTTGTGGTGGGACCCTCGGTGTTCCTCTGGTATGGAGACCTGTATGTTGGGACATTCTTCAGTCACTGCAAGCTTCTGAAGGAACCCGTCAAGGTTCTTGAAGGATGGGGTGACATCCCGCAAAGTGCTGCAGAGAAAAAAGGCCTCATCTCGCCTGGAGGGGAGATCCTCCTGGTTGGTCTCGAGTTATGGCAGGTTCCTCTCGACTTAAGACAGGGACCCCAGGGACCCATTCCAGGGCCCTCCGAAAAAGCCACTGTCCACGTGAGTTGCCAGGGGCCTCTGGGGATTCCTTGGCAGTCGGTTCCAGCTCCTACGTCCTCGCCTGTCATNCTCCTGGTTGGTCTCGAGTTATGGCAGGTTCCTCTCGACTTAAGACAGGGACCCCAGGGACCCATTCCAGGGCCCTCCGAAAAAGCCACTGTCCACGTGAGTTGCCAGGGGCCTCTGGGGATTCCTTGGCAGTCGGTTCCAGCTCCTACGTCCTCGCCTGTCATTTGCGGATTCCTCTCCACGGCACACGTGGACCGTGGGGTTCCTCTGGAGGCTCCCTAGTGGAATCAGGTTTCGTCTTGAGTGGAGACATGCACCTCCATTTTCCTCCCGAGCTGTAGCAACAGGGTCAGGCTTCCTGTCGAGGTGACACAAGGGTCTATGTTCTGCCCCTAGAGGCTTTACAACAGGGTGGTAAAACGTGCCACCGAGGTGGGAGCCAGCATTCGGGTTCACTGCCGAGGCGGCTCAGGGCCACCACGTTCCATTGGACTGGACAGAGACATCTGGAGGTCTCGTGGAACAGGTGGCCCAACCACCGGAGTTCCACTGAACACTCTTATGGANGTAAAACGTGCCACCGAGGTGGGAGCCAGCATTCGGGTTCACTGCCGAGGCGGCTCAGGGCCACCACGTTCCATTGGACTGGACAGAGACATCTGGAGGTCTCGTGGAACAGGTGGCCCAACCACCGGAGTTCCACTGAACACTCTTATGGAGAGCACCTCCTCATGAGATGTGACGGGACAGTCAGCAATCCATCCCTGAAGAAGCAGGGAAAGGAAGACAGATTTTGTGCAGAGCAGGGGGACACGGGGCTCCTCTTGAGTTGTGGTGGGAACCTCGGTGTTCCTCTCCAGTAGAGACGTGAATGTCGAAATATTCTGGAGTCACTGCAAGTGTGTGAAGTAACCCATCGAGGTTCATGAGGGATGGGGTGACTTCACGTGAGGTGCCGCAGAGGACAAGGAACTCATCTCGCCTGGAGGGGAGATCCCCCTGGTGTTTCTCGAGTTGCAGCAGGTTTTTCTCGACTTACGACATGCACCCCAGGGACCCGCCCCTGTGCTCTCCGGAAAGACCAGGCTCCACGCGAGTTCCCAGGGGTCTCTGGGGATTTCTTGGCAGTGGGAGCCTGCTCCTTAGTTCTCGTCTGGAGCCTGAGAATTCCCTTCACTGCTTACTTGGATCGTGGGGATTCTCTGGAGGCTCACCAATGCAGTTAGGTCTCATCTTCAGTGGAGACGTGCACCTCTGCTTTCCTCCCGAGCTGTAGCTGCAGGGTCAGTCTTCCCGTCGAGGTGACACAGGGAACTGGGGCTTCCCCTCGAGTTCGTGAGGGATGGGGTTACTTCCCCTGAGGTGCTGCAGAGGATAAATGCCTCATTTCGCCTGGAGCAGAGATTCTCCTGGTGTTTCTCGAGTTGTGGCAGGTTCCTCTCGAGTTATGACCTGGACCCTAGGGGCCCGACCCTGAGGCCTCTGGAAAGGCCAGGCTCCAAGCTAGTTGCCAGGCGTCTCTGGGGATTCCTTGGCAGTCCGTTGCAGCTCCTAAGTCCTCATGTGGCCCCTGAGGATTCCTCTCCACTGCAGACGTGGACTGTGGAGATCCTCTGGAGGCTCCCCAGTGGAGTCACGTCTCCTCTTGTGTGGAAACGTGCATCTCCGCCTTCCTCCCGAGCTCTAGATGCAGGGTCAGGCTTCCCGTCCAGGTGACACAGGGGTCTATGGGCTGCCCCTCGAGGCTTTCCCACAGGATTGAGACATGTGCCACCCAGGTGTGAGCCAGTCTTCGGGGTGATGGTCAAGGTGGCTCCGGGCCGCCAGGTTCAGATGGAGTGGACAGAGACCTCTGGGGTCTCGTGGAACAGGTGGTGCGACACCTGGATTTTCTCTGGACACTCCTGTGGAGAGCACCTCCTCTTGAAATGCCACAGGACTGGCGGGAATCCTTCCCTGAAGAATCAGTGATTGGAACCCTGGTCTCAAACGGAGGAGGGGGACAAGGGGCTCCTCTTGAGTTGTGGTGTCCTCCCTAGCTGTAGTGGCAGGGTCACGCTTCCTGTCGAGGTGACACAGAGATCAATGTGCTTCCCCTCGAGGCTTTCCCACAGGGTTGAAACACGTGCCAACACGGTGGGAGACAATCCTCGGGGTGACACTCGAGGTGGTGCAGTGCCATCAGGTTCCAATGGAGTGTACAGAGACATCTGGGGGTCTCATGGAACAGGTGTCGTGACCCCCGGAGTTCCACTGGACACTACTGTGTAGAGCACCTCCTCTTGAGATGCGACGGGACGGTCGTTAATCCATCCATGAAGAAGCAGGTAAAGGAAACCTGATTTTGTGCGGAGCAGGGCTACACGGGGTTACCCTGGCGTGTATGTCGGGCTATACTGGAGTCACTGCAAGGGTGTAAATGAACCCGTCAATGTTCGTGAGGGATAGGGTGACTTCCTGTTATGTGCCGCATAGGACAAGGGCCTCATCTCGCCTGAAGGGTAGATCCTCCCGGTGTTTCTCGAATTGGGGCAGGTTCCTCTCGAGTTACAACGTGTACCACAGGGATTCGCCCCTGAGGCCTCTGGAAAGGCCAGGGGCCTCTGGGGATTCCTTGGCAATCGGTTCCAGCTCCTACGTCCTCGTCTGGCACCTGAGGATTCCTCTCTGCTGCAGACGTGGACCTTGGGGTTCCTCTGGAGGCTAACCAGGGGAGTCAGGTGCCATCTTGAGTGTAGACGTGCACCTCTGCTTTCCTCCCGAGCTGTAGCGGCAGGGTCAGGATTCCCGTCGAGGTGACACAGGGGTCTATGAGCTGCCCCTCGAGGCTTTCCCACAGGGTTGAAACACGTGCCGCCAAGGTGAGAGCCAGGCTTCTGGGTGACTGTTGAGATGGCTCAGGGCCACCAGGTTCCGTTGGAGTGGACAGAAACATCTGGGGGTCTCGTGGAACAGGTGGCGCGACTCCGAGAGTTCCTTTGGACACTCCAATGGAGAGAACATCCTCTTGAGAGGCGACAGGACGTTCGGCAACCCATCCCTGAAGAAGCAGGGAAAGGAAGCCTGATTTGGCGCGTAGCAGGGGGACACAGGGTTCCTCTCGGGTTGTCGGAGGATGCTGGGTTTTCCTCTCGAGTAGAGACGTCTATGTCGGGCTATTCTCGAGTCACTGCAAGGGTGTGAAGGAACCCGTCGAGATTTGTGAGGGATGGGCACCTCCCGTGAGGTGCCGCAAAGGACAAGGGCCTCATCTCGCCTGGAGGGGAGATCCTCCCGGTTTTTCTTGAGTTGCGGCAGGCTCCTCTTGAGTTACGACGTGGACCCCAGGTTCCCCCCCTTAGGCCTCCGAAAATGCCAGGCGAGAAACCTGGATTTCCTTTGGACACTCCTGTGGAGAGCACCTCCTCTTGAGATGTGATGGGACGGTCGGAAATCCATCCCAGAAGAAGCAGGGAAAGAAGCCTAATTTCGTGCGGAGCAGGGGGACACGGGGATCCTCTGGAGTTGTGGGGGGACCCTCGATGTTCCTCTCGAGTGGAGACGTGAATGTCGGGCTATTCTGGAGTCACTGCAAGGGTGTGAAGGAACCCGTCGAGGTTCGTAAGTGACGTGGTGACTTCCCGTGAGGTGCTGCAGAGGACAAGGGCCTCATCTCGCCTGGAGGGGAGATTCTCCTGGTTTTTCTCGAGTTGCCACAGGTTCCTCTCGAGTAATGACGTGGGACCCAAGACCCGCCCTTTATGCCTCCGGAAAGGCCAGACGAGACCCCTGGAACTCCTCTGGACTCCCCTGTGGAGACCACCTCTTCTTGAGATGGCGCAGGACTGGCGGGAATCCTTCCCTGACGAATCAGTGAAAGGAACTCTGGTCTCGAA
>SJYV01001339.1:0-19012 GCA_006410875.1 Neotragus pygmaeus | reverse complement strand
AGGGCTGTGGGCAGGGCTGCGGGCATGACCTTGAACCTGGTCAGCGCTGGGGGGGAGGTGGGGGGGGACTCAGCACGAGTCTGCTAGGACTCTCCTCTTCCAGGGGCCTCGGTCGTGTTCTCTCCTGTGACCCCCATGCAAAGTCTCCCCAGAGCGATCTTTTCACCATCTCTCTGCTCACAAAATGGAGCATTAACAGGAGATGATGGGAATGGTCATTCGAGCAATGAAATTAAGCTACAATATTCATTTTACTTTTAATCCTAAAATTACCAGATAACTGGACAGTGCACAGATTCACAAAAGACTATTGACAATATCCATACAAACACAGCTGGGATGTGTGTCTCAGACATCTGGCGAGGACCCTGGGAGGGATCCTCATTCGTGGGCAAAGAGGGGAAATGCCCGAGGTGAGCCTGGCAGCTCGGCAACCAAGCAGGCACCTCGCCCCCATGTTACTGCCCCACACCTCGTCCCCAAGTGGAAGTGACTCTGCTTCCTGGTGAAGCAAACTTACTAACTTCTCTTTTTGAAAGTGGAACAAATGCACAATCAAGCTCTCATTTTTAAAGTTTAAACAAAAGTGTTATATAGCAACTGAAAGGTTGCCACATTCGTATTGCAATGTAAAATATAACACTGGCGAGAGAATATTATTAAACTCAGAATGTCAGGAAGCATACTGGACCTCAGTCAGATGCCCCGTTCTTTCACTTATGTTGATTTCAACACACAGATGGTTGAAACCATTTTATAATTCAGATAGTGAAATGAAACGCACACACACACAGCAGGTATCAGGTAGTCAAATATTGTCCTGCTCAGTGGAGAAACTTGATTTAGGATTTCAGGATGCTCAAGAAACCAAGCCCAAGAAGCATACCCACTTTCCATTAACCCTGTACCTCTGTCTACGGAAAAGAGCCAGATTCGTAGCAAGGCAGGGTCAAACCAAACTGAGACGTCCTCCAGCTTCTCAGCCTCGGCGGAGTATTAGAGTCACCTGGGGACCTTTCAGCCCAGCCCAAATCATTACATCCAAATACCTGTGGTATTCGGTCTGAACCCAGGTCTCAGTACCCTTTACAGACTCCAGTGTGCAGCCAAGATTGAGGACCAGAGCTCCAAACCCTGTCCACTCCCGACCTTCCCCAGCCTACCCCTCTTTCTCTATGTTCCTTCTTGGTGAACTGGAGGAGAATCAGGGTAGGGAGTGGATTCCCAGCTCCCAGCAGCTGCCCACAGTGTCATAAGAACATGATCATTTAAAAAGCATTACTGGAGCCTTGACCCTCTGAGAGCCTCTGGCCTGGATATACCTGAGAGAGCTGTGACAATCATGCCTTATTATGTGACTAAGAGGCATTAACAAGAGAGATCATGCCGGAGCTTAAAACCTCATCTCAAGCAAAATTAACCGCTTACTACCCACACAGCAGTCCACCTACATTAGTGTGTACTAGAGTCTGCAGGAGGGTCCCCCCGCCCAACACACGCGGCTAGACATTGTCCCCAGAGCTTCTGACTCAGCAGGTCTGGGATGGGACCAGGAACTTTCACCTCTAATAAAACGCTCATGCTGCTGGTCTGGGGGCCATACCTTGAGAACCAGGGGTTTGAGTGGTGCAGACAACCTCACGGGGCTGAGTTTAGCTATCAGTCACACCCACGGCTGCTCATGGCGCTCACGGCACACGGACAGCGCCTGGTGCTGCTTAAGGTCCACTCAAAACCGGCTCCTGAGCACAGCCGAGGTCGTGGCCTGGGCAATGGCATCTTATTAAAGCTCCCTAGGTGAGTACATTAAGTATTTATGCTGGTTGAAAATTACTGAGTTAAATCATAATTCAATTAACTTTAATTTGCTGTTATTCATAAAGACAGTCTATTTGCTTCAAAGATGACTGGAGAACCCTACAGAGAAAGATGTCTTTGGGAGCAAAATTAATAAGGTGTATTCTGGCATGGAAATTGGAAGGAAAGAATAAAACTGTCACTACTTGCAGATCACATGATACTTTATATAAAAACCCTAAAGCCTCCAGCTCCAAACTATTAGAACTAATAAATTAATTCAGCAAAGTTTCAGGATACAAGATGAATATACAGAAAACTATTGTATTTCTATACATCAATAGTGAACTATCAGAACGTTTTTTAAAATCCTGTTTAAAATTGCATCAGAAAGAATGAAATACCTTGGAATAAACTTAACCAGGGAGGTGAAAGACTTATACACCAAAAATTTTAAAACACTGATGAAAGAAACTGAAGATGATATAAAAAAATGGGAAGATATCCCATACTCTTGGATTGGAAGAATTAATACTATTAAAATGGCCATACTACCCAAAATAATCTACAGGTTTAATGCAAGTCCTATCAAAATACCCATGACATGTTTCACAGAACTAGAACAACTAATCCTACAACTCATATGGAACCATAAAAGACCCAGAATCATGAAAGAAGTCCTGAAGAAAAAGAACAAAGCTGGAAGAAAACCCTCCCAGATTTCAGAATACACCACAATATATTTTTAGATCTGTCTCCCAAGGCAAAAGAAATGAAAATAAACAAATAGGACCTAATTACTGAAAAGTTTTTGCACACCAAAGGAAACCACCTACAAAACAAAAAGACAAATCTACAGAATGTGCAAAAATATTTGCAAATGATATGACTGACAAGAGATTAATATCCAAAATATATAAACAGCTCACACACCTCAATATCAAAAAAACAAATAACCCAATCAGAAAATGGGCAGTGGACCTGAAGATACTTTTCCAGAGAAGACATACAATGACCACCAGGCACAAGAGAAGATGCTCAGTGTCACTAATTATTAGGTAATGCTAATCAAAACCACAATGAGATATTACGTCACACCTGTCAGTATGGCCATCATCAAAAAGTCTACAAGTAACAAATGTTGAGGAGGGCGTGGAGAAAAGGGAACCCTCCTACACTGTTGGTGGGAACGTACATTGATCCACCCACTGTGGAAAACAATATGAAATGTTCTCAAAAAACTAAAAATAGAACTACCGTGTGATCCAGCAATCCTACTCCTGGGTATATATTCAGAAAATACTAATTTAAAAAGATGCATGTATCCCAATCTTCACAGCAGCACTATTTACAACAGCCAATATATGGAAGCAATCCAGGTGTCCATCAACAGACGAACAGGTGAAGAAGATGCGGTACATATAGACAGTGGGGTGCCACTCAGCCGTGAAAGAATGAAATTCTGCCTTCTGTGGCAGCACGGATGGGCCAAGAGAATATGATGCTTAGTGAAATAAGTCAGACAGAGAATACTGTATGATACCGCTTATACGTGGAATCTAAACAGAAATACAATTACAGATACAGAAAGCAAACTAGTGGTTACAGGTGAGGAGACCGAAGTGGGCAGGGACAACTTAGAGATATGGGGTTAATAGATAAGCGTACAGATATATTGTACAACACAGGGAATTACAGTGAAGAAAGGAAAAGTGGCTCAGTCATGTCCAGCTCTTTGCAGCTCTACGGACTATACAGTCCACGGAATTCTCCAGGCCAGAATACTGGAGTGGGGAGCCTTTCTCTTCTCCAGGGGATCATCCCAACCCAGAGATCAAACCCAAGTCTCCAGCAGCAGGCAGATTCTTTACCAGCTGAGCCACAAGGAAGGCCAAGAACACTGGAGTGGGTAGCCCATCCCTTTTGCAGAAGATCTTCCTAACCCAGGAATCCAACCGGGGTCTTCTGCACTGCAAGCAGATTCCTTACCAACTGAGCCCATTATCTTGTAATAACTTGGAGTATAATCTATAAAAATACTGAACCATTATGCTGTACACCTGAAACTAATATAATAAGGTAAATCGACTCCAGAAAAACATCTATTTCTGCTTTACTGACTATGCCAAAGCCTTTGACTGTGTGGTCACAATAAACTGTGGAAAATTCTGAAAGAGATGGGAATACCAGACCACCTGATCTGCCTCTTGAGAAACCTATATGCAGGTCAGGAAGCAACAGTTAGAACTGGACATGGAACAACAGACTTGTTCCAAATAGGAAAAGGAGTATGTCAAGGCTGTATATTGTCACCTTGCTTATTTAACTTATATGCAGAGTACATCATGAGAAACGCTGGACTGGAAGAAGCACAAGCTGGAATCAAGATTGCCGGGAGAAATATCAATAACCTCAGATATGCAGATGACACCGCCCTTATGGCAGAAAGTGAAGAGGAACTAGAAAGCCTCTTGATGAAAGTGAAAGAGGAGAGTGAAAAAGTTGGCCTAAAGCTCAATGTTCAGAAAACGAAGATCATGGTATCTGGTCCCATCACTTTATGGGAAATAGATGGGGAAACAGTGGAAACAGTGTCAGATTTTATTTTGGGGAGCTCCAAAATCACTGCAGACAGTGATGCAGCNGCTGTATATTGTCACCTTGCTTATTTAACTTATATGCAGAGTACATCATGAGAAACGCTGGACTGGAAGAAGCACAAGCTGGAATCAAGATTGCCGGGAGAAATATCAATAACCTCAGATATGCAGATGACACCGCCCTTATGGCAGAAAGTGAAGAGGAACTAGAAAGCCTCTTGATGAAAGTGAAAGAGGAGAGTGAAAAAGTTGGCCTAAAGCTCAATGTTCAGAAAACGAAGATCATGGTATCTGGTCCCATCACTTTATGGGAAATAGATGGGGAAACAGTGGAAACAGTGTCAGATTTTATTTTGGGGAGCTCCAAAATCACTGCAGACAGTGATGCAGCCATGAAATTAAGACACTTGCTCCTTGGAAGAAAAGTTATGACCAACCTAGATAGCATATTAAAAAGCAGAGACATTACTTTGCCAACAAAGGTCCATCTAGTCAAGGCTATGGTTTTTCCAGTGGTCATGTATGGATCTGAGAGTTGGACTGTGGTGTTGGAGAAGACTCTTGAGAGTTCCTTGGACTCCAAGGAGATCCAACCAGTCCATTGTAAAGGAAATCAGTTCTGAATATTCATTTGAAGGACTGATGCTAAAGCTGAAACTCCAATACTTTGGCCACCTCATGAGAAGAATTGACTCATTGAAAAAGACTCTGATGCTGGGAGGGATTGGGGGTAGGAGGAGAAGGGGACAACTGAGGATGAGATGGCTGGATGGTATCACCAACTCAATGGACGTGAGTTTGAGTGGACTCCGGGAGTTGGTGATGGACAGGGAGGCCTGACGTGCTGCGGTCCATGGGGTCGCAAAGAGTTGGATACGACTGAGCGACTGAACTGAACTGAAATCGACTATACCATAACAATAAAAATACCTGTGTATGTACTTGTCAAACAGTCTATCTCTTCAGCTCTGGTATCTTTTTTTTTAATCAGTTGTTCAGCATCTGTGATATCTGACTATGATGTGGTCAAGGGCAAAATGGGAATAAAACAGGAACAAACAACATTACCAGCCACCCCAGGCCCCAGCCGGGCCGCGGTGGGGGAGGATGGCTGTTCTGATGCAGGGGTTACTGATGCCAAGTGGATGGACCACATCCTTGATGTCAGGGCTCTGGCGTGGACCAGAGGCTTCCCTGGTACACCATCCCACTGGGAGCATGGGACACGTTCTCAAGGGCAAGTCCCTTCTCTAGTTCACTTGGTTTTGAAATAGTACTGTGAACTGTTTATTATCTGAAGTGATTTCTCCCCTGTACCTGATCGTTTATCGGCTGTCTCCTCCACCACTCTGCCCCCCACCTGTCTACAGCACAGGGAGCCGTCTGCTGGGTGGCTGCCGTTCACTGAACAGCTGTTTAGGAGAAAGGCCAGATGAGTCGGAGGCAAAGGGCTAGACAGGCACCATGCCTTTTTATCAAGAGTCTGGTATCTTCTTCTTCAATCAACCCCCTTCCAGGAACACACACAGTGTGTTCTTAGTCAGAGACAGAAAAGGGATCTACAGCAGTTTTCTCAGAAACGTATCTGAATTTTAAAGAAAACACTGGGAAATGAGAGGAACTGAGTGAGAAGACAAGAACCTCTAATAATGAGATTTCATGTTTCTAGCTTTTGGGGTTTTCTTTCTGTGGGTTGGTTTTGGTTTGGGAATCAGGTGTGTCTGAGGGTTCCCCCCATAAAGTCCGAGTGACTGAACCCTCTCTGGGGAGCAGGGCTAGGGGTGGAGGGACTATTAATTCCTCTGTAAGCTCTGTTCCCTACATACTGGACAACTTTTAATAAGTGAAAATATTCACTCAGGATGTTTTTTCTGACATTCTACTTGAAGAAGAATAAACGGTTGGTTGAACAGACTCAGTGCAAAATCAGTGAAGGTTAGTGGCCGATTGTAAGCACCAAAGTCTGGGTAAAGCAGTGTCTGTTTCCTATACCCTTTCTCTTCAGCCATCAGATGGCCAAAGGTCACAGTGCCTCACGTGGAAGAAGCAGCGTCTCTTTTGCTGATTCTGAGGAGGTCACCTGAGGAAGGCCTTCATACACTAGTCTGCTCTGGGAAAGCCCCTGTGAAGCTGGGCTGTGTTTTACCCCGCTGCTTTGAGAAGCAGCCCCGCAACTGCAGTCTCCCCTCAGGTTACAACGTCCTATCATATGACTCCATATACAACATGCCTACTCATATGTGGAAACTAATTTTGTATCACAAATGAACTTTTTTTTTTTTTTTACGAAACAGAAGCAGACTTACAGATTTTGAAAACAAACATGGCTACCAAAGGAGAAAGCGAGAGTGGGTGAGGGATAAATCACGAGCTGGGCATAAACAGACGCACACTACTGTACATAAGACAGACAATCAACAAGGCCCTACTGTATAGCACAGGGAACTCTACTCGATATTCTGTGATAAACTATATGAGAGAAGCATCTGAAAAAGAATGAATATATGTATAACTGAATCGCCTAGCAGTACACCTGAAGCTAACCCAACATGTAAATCAACTATACTCGAACAAAATGCAAAAAAGAGAAAAGACAGAAAACATGCCCCACCACAGGCCCACAGTGCTCAGATGTCTTTTCCATTTTAAACTTTTTATTTGGTCTTTTTTAAAAGAAAGCTTACTTGTATCTAAGCAGACATGTCCAGACCTTAAGGCTGTCTCTGGCTGGAAGTTACTAGCCTGGGAAGCTGCATTTCTGACCATCTGAGTACCTTTCATACACTGGAATCTTATCCTGGCCTGTCAGCATCTAGCAGTTTAAAGAAATGTATATATTTCTATGACACAGAATACACTCCTAACATTTAAAATTTCTTCCTATCATCAGTGGGATGATAGATACAAAAGCACTTTAAAAAAATATTTTATATTGGAGTATGGTTGATTGACAATGCTGTGTGAGTTTCAGGTGTACGGCAGAGTGGGTCAGTTATCCATATATATATACCTACTCTTTTTCAGATTTTTTTCCCATATAGGTTATTACAGAGCATTACAGATTTTTTCCCATATAGGTTATACAGAGCATTACAGATTTTTTCCCATATAGGTTATTACAGAGCATTACAGATTTTTCTCCCATATAGGTTATACAGACCATTACAGATTTTTTTCCCATATAGGTTATACAGAGCAGAGTTTCCTGTGCTCTATCTACAGTAGGTCCTTGTAATCTGTTTTATATATAGCAGTGTGAAAAGTATTTAAAAAAATTTTTTTAAAGATTCTTAAGTGATGGAAAGGTATTCAGGTTGGTCATAATCACTATTTTTATTACAATTCCACCTGTCTTTTCTCAGAATCTTACTGATTCATTTTCGGCTGTGCTGGGTCTCCGCTGCTGCTGAGGGCAGGGGCTACTGTTTCTGGCGTGGCTGCAGCTTTTCACTGCCGTGGCTTTGGTTTTGGAGCATGGGCTCCAGGGCAGGCAGGCTTCAGAAGCTGCGACCCCTGGGCTCTGGAGCACACGGGCTTCGTTGCTCTGCGGTATGTGGGATCTTCCCAGCCCAGGGATCGAACCCGTGTCTCCCACACTGGCAAATGGGTTCTTTACACGGAGCCACCAGAGAAGCTCCTCAGAGTTTCAGAACTGCTGGTCGGCCTCCTGATGTGCTAGCTCCACTCTCTTCTGTCCACCTCTTTTCTGCATTTATTAATACACCCCCATGGCTTTTTCCTCACTTTGCTTTTAATGAAACTAATTATGTCAAAATATGCTTTCAAGTTGATCCATCCTTGTAGTCCTGATTTCTTCTACTTCATCACCAAGGTTTTTTTCTTTAATTTTTTTTTTTAGTGATAATTCCTTGTTATTTGAATGACTGATCTAGGACTCAGTTTAAATATTCTTCTAATATCTGTTAACTGGCTACATAGTCAATATGTCTCTGGGTTTAGTGATGCACCAAAATAGGAGTGGTCTTTGCTTAGCAAAAGGTCATCTAATCATAAATAGAGTTACTAGATAAAATATGGGACACTTGTTAAATTTGAATATCAGGTAAACAACAAATAATTTTTTAGTATGTAATATTTCTATGTATACTTACAATAAATTACATGGGGTATAGTTATAATAAAATTTTTTTGTTTATTTAAAATTTATATCTACCTGGGTGTTTTATATTATTTGCTAAATCTGGCCATCTTGTGTGCATGCAAGCTAAGTCGCCTCAGTCATGTTCATTTCTATGCGACCCCATGGACTGTAGCCTTCCAGGCTCCTCTGTCCACGGGATTCTCCAAGCAAGAACTCTGGAGCAGGTTGCCATGCCCTCCTCCAGCGATCTTCCCAGCCCAGGAATCGAACCTGAGTCTCTTTGGTCTCCTGCATTGGCAGGTGGGTTCTTTACCACTGGCGCCACCTGGGAAGCCTTCTGGCCATCTCGTGTGCTTGTTAAGTCACTTCAGTAGTGTCCAACTCTGTGCGACCCCCTGGACTGCAGCCCGCCAGGCTCCTCTGTCCATGGGATGCTCCAGGCAAGAACACGACAGTGGGTTGCCATGCCCTTCACCAGGGATCTTCCCGACCCAGGGACTGAATCCAGATCTCCTGCACTGCAGGTGGATTTTTTTTTACCACTAGGCCAGCCATCTTAATCGTAGACCAATAAGCATAATTTTTAGAAAAGAATAAATAGATTTTAAATTAATAAACAGTGATGTCAGGTGGACAAAAAAAAAAATCAGCAAATCCTACTAATTACTGGGCTCCTGTTTCTGAAAACCAAAATGGAATGGGGAAATACAAAATAATAAAGATGGTTTTAATTCATATAAAATAAAGCACATAGAAAAAATTCAGATTTCAAAAACAAACTAGATTAATTGGTTTTGTTTTATGGGGAAAAAAAATACTACCACCCATCAGACCCTGCTCTGGTGGACAGCTCTCACCTCTTTAACTTCTCAGAAAGTCCTTCTGTGATGTCCACAGCTCCTGAGGCAGACTCTTCCATCCTTTTTATGTTACATAATTTTTTTCAAGTTTTCAAATCAGTTCTTACTGGCTTGAAATTTCATGTCTATGAAACTTATATTCTCCATTTTTTTTTTCCAAAAGTACTTCTGTAACTAGATTTTCTGCAAATTGTCATGCCACTCAATGCTTATCTCCTGACCTTCCCTCCATATTCTGAGAGGGAGATGGACAGAAGGTGTTCTCGGAACTACTCTCTGATGCAGCCACATAGCTTTCTCCACAGGAGGAGGGAGGAATAGCTGTGGGCTGTTTGGTTTGAGGAGCCAGAACTAAACTATTCCCAGACCAAATGATTTGAGAGAGTTAACATTTTAGAATAAAATAAAGCTGGATTAACAAAAAAATCACAGGCATCCAGTTTTCACCACATTGCATTACTGAAATGATTATAACTTTGTCAGAAATGCGAGTATGTCTTGGGCGACTGAATAAATTTCATGCCATTCATGTCCCTGCTAGGTACCAAACCCTATTCTGGGACATAAAGGTGAATGAGACCACTTCCCGGGGAAGAAGTGGGTCAGTAGGGACAACGGCATTCAAATTAATAGTCACATGAGAGTTTCATAAAAGCTGTAACAGGTTTGGGTACAGAGCATCATGAGGACTCGGGAGGGGAAGACACTCATTGCATTAGGGGTGGGGGATTCAGGAGATCTTCACAGAGGAAGTGATCACTGAACTGAATCTCAGGATTCGTCAAGCAATGAGGGCTGAAGCACCACTAAGGAAAGACTCCGTGGCCCAACAGAGCTTGGCACATTCAAGTACTTGTATCACAGGATGTGTGGTGGGAAGGGTCCAGCAGGAAAGGAGGTCAGCACAAGCTTATAAACGGCCTTGTGATGATGCCAGGGAGACTGGAGTCTATCCAAAGGAAATGGAAAGCCACTGAAGGGGTAAGTACAAGAGAAAAATCATCACATTTTTGTTAGAGAAGCATCACTCTGGAGGTTATATGGAGTTGGAGAGGAGACAAAGCCAAGAAGACTAGTTAAGAAGTCGATGATGTTCCCTAGGTGAGAGCTAAGAAGGGCCTAAACCAGCAGGGAGCAGAGAGAGGGTTCTGTTTTGGCCAGGCCGAGCCCAAGGCCCCTGGGACACCTCCAAGGAGGACAGATGATCAAAATGCAGGACTGGGGCTGGGCCTTCAGACCTGACTGGAAGTGATACGGGGCAAATCATCAGCCGAGGACTGAGATGGAAGCCAAGAAAATGGAAGACATGACCCTGAAATGATGGAAGGAGTGAGAGGAGAGAGGAAAAATATGAAAGGAACAGGTGGAAGAGAAAGATCACAACCCCAAACCTGAAAGGAACAACCAGACTCGTAGGAGACCAAGAAGAAAATGACCTCGTAAGAGCCACGGAAGGCGAGGCTTTCAATAATTGATTAATTACGTTAAGGGCTACAGAGAGAAAGCGGAGATAAAGATGGAAATGGGCCCTTTGGGTTCAGCTATCAGGAGGCACTGCTGACTCGGGTAGAGCGGCTGAGTGTTGTGTTTGCCGTGGCAGCCAGATCGCAGGGGGATGAAAGATGAATGAAGGGGGAGAAAATGAAGATGTGCTGGCTGTCTTTCAAAGAGACTGGAAGCCATGGAAAGAAAAGAGGGCAGACAGCCAGCAGGGACCCCCGAGAACTGGAAAAGAACTCACTTTTCATTACGAACATTCACCTACTGAAGAGAACAGAAACAAATATAACAAATAACAGGGGACCCACCCCAATTCCCTTCTATTTCTCCATAATGACTATAGCAGGGGTTGGCAAACTTTTTCTTAGTGGGCCAGAGAGTAAAGGTTTTAGACCTTGCGGGCCAAGAGGCCAAATAGAGGGTATTATCTGCTTTTAAATAACCATTTAAAAACAGCCTTAGCTCGAGGGTTGGAAAAAAACAGGGTGATTGCTGAACTGGGGCCATGAGGCCTGGTTTGCTGACCCTGGACCACCACGCTTTTTCTGAAAGAAACACAACACTGTAGATAGAGTTGAAGCCCTCCTTCCCCTGATCTCATTCAAGTTAACTGCTCTCCTCAAAAGTCAGCATGTATCAATCCCACACCTTTCAAATATGCCTGTGTCCGTAAGCCATAGAAGCAGAATTTGGAGTGTTTTTAAAACTTTAAATAAATATAATTATTCTGTGCATAATAATCTACAACTTTTCTCTCTTTTTTTTGGTCAACAGTACATTTGAGACTGATTTATCTTTATACATTTGGCTACAGTTCATTAAATTTACCTACTGTATGATTTCTCATTCTATATCAAGTTCTTTATATTTTTCTTTTGTTAGTAGATATTGAGATTGTTTCTATTTTTTTCCATTTTTACCAACAAGGCTACACTTCACATTCTTAGCCATACTTCTTTGCTATACATTTGTGAGTGGTCTGGGGTACATGCCTAGGAGTGGATTGTTGAAGCTGTAAGGGTATGAACATCTTCAGTTGGCTAAATGTTTCCAAATTGTTGCCTAGAATGGTTGTGTAGAAAAGTTTCCTTTTCCAATAGTCTCATATAGTAAGTAACCTGAAAAATTCTCCCAATATTCAATACCTAGAGATACAAATGAAATACAGTAAGTCCCCTCCATATGAACAAGAGCATTCTGAGGGCACATTGATAAGTCCTATTTGTTCATAAGTCCAACAAAGTTAGCTGAGGTACCCAACTAACACAAACAGCTATATAGTGCTTACTATAATATGTTTATAATATTTTCTCACACAAATAATACATAAAAAACAAACAGAACAAAGAAAATGGTTTTAATCTCACATTACAGTACAATAGCTGGCATACTGGAGCTGGCATCAAGTGAACAGGCAAGAAGAGTTACTGACTTGAGGAGGGAGAGGAGGCGGAAGACGGCAGAGCTGAAGGATTGTCAGCAGCAGGAGACGGAGAGCAAGCTGCAATCTCACTCATGCCTGACGATGACAGAACACAGGTTTGCATCTTTGAAAGTTTGCAACTTGAAGGTTTGTACGTAGGGGACTGGCTATATAAGAAACTTCTTGAATGTATAAAGAAATGACCAAAAAGCAAGGCAATCCCCAGGGCCCAGAAAACATGGAGAAAGCAAAACAGCAGCTTGTAGAGGAAATTTAAATTCACAGCCATACCTATCTCCCTACGGGGACTTCCCAGAACCCCACAGGGATATCAGAGGTGCTACAGTGGTTTCAGGGGTTCCAGTCCATCCACTGGGTCAAAAGTTAAAGCTTAAACACCAGGTCAAGGTTGTGAAAAAATAAAAAAAAGAAAAGCAGCTGCAATGATTCTGGCAAAGGTCAAAGTCAGGAGTGCTTCCCCTAGGCTGACCTCACCATCATCCTGACATTGTGGACCCCTGGCCCATGGCCCAGCTTTGAATTTGGTTCTGTCTGCTTTGTGCTCCTTGGCAGTCTCTTTGCTCATTTTGGTCACCTGCTTCTGGTCACTAGCTTGCCCCTTTAACGAGCTTCTGGCACCTCACACAGCTCTTGGAGGCTGACTCCTGGGGGCTGCTTCCTCCACACCCCAGGGCTGGGGTTTAAGCCTCAGGTCCAAGCCCCTACTCTCCTCAAGCCCCGTGCACATCCCTGTCCGAGTTTTTTCCGAACCCTCTTTTATGGTGACAGGACCGCAGTTGTACTGGGAAAGTATTTACAGAAGCTTGATGACAGGATCAGAAAAGTTGAAGTCCTGTTCAGTAGGGTGGGCCCAGCTCTGCGTGCTGGATTTTGCCCGCAGTGCCCCCAAGATTTCCATCACGATGGGAGCTGACAGATACAACAAGATTAGATCTACATAAACGTCAGACAAAAATTGTCAAATAGTTAATGATATGTTTAAAAGACATAAAAGAAGGAATAAAGAACAGAAAGAAAAAATAAAGCCAAGACGATATATATACACACACATATATCTTTATGAATATTCTATATTCTCAAATTTTCTTGAAATGAAAAGCTTCTGCAGCAGGCGACATGAGATGACTGCATTAATCTGCCCTCCCACAGGCGGCGCAGGGCTCCGGCTTCTCCACACCTTTGCCAGCAGCTGAGGGTGGTGCAAAGCATACACAGGCAGGCAGATGGTAGTCTGCGTTGTTGCTTTACAGAACTGGGCCCATCCCAGCCAAGGCTCTTGCCCTCCTCTGGTCTCCTGGGTCTCGCTTTAGACACAGAAGGACTTCAAGCCTTAATAAATCTCTCTCTGCTTGCTTTTCTTCTCTTTGCCCCCGAGGGCTGGTTGATCCCTGGGGGTCAGATCTCAGCAGGGTTCTCCCACTGTGACTCCTGAGAAGGCTGTGCTTCCTCTCCTTGCTTCCCACACCCTGCAGCATCTTACCTGGTGACTTCAACATTCTGTTTTTCCTGCTTCTGGTCTTAACTGTACTAACTTCAGATTCTCTGTTGCTTACCCTGTACCTTTCGGTCCCTCCCGTCCCCTTCACAGGCCAAAGTTCAACCCAACTCCTCTGTCCCTTTTCCTGTGAGCCCGCCTCCAGTCCAACCAAACACACAGCCACAGGTGTGACAGTCTCAGAGCCAGCCAACAACAGTTGATGTGACGCACCTGCACAGTCAGGAGGGCATCAGAGACAGACCTGAAACTCACACGCGCGGCCTGGCAGAGCCTGAAAACCCAGAGGCAATACGGTGTCTTGTCAGAGCATCGACTCATGCGGCTACATCTTATTCAGATACACTACTTAGCTGTGTGACCTCAGGCAAGTCACTTAACCCCTCTGTGCCTCAGTTTCTCCTCTGAAAAACAGCAATAATAGTACCCACTAGATAACATTTGTTAAAGAAATCAAATGAGCTGGTATATGTACAGTGTTCAGAACAGGCATATACTGAGTGCTATCTCTGTTGGCCATCATCATTGAAACTGGGACTGTCCCAGGAAATAGCACGTGGCAGCCACAGTCACTGAAATAAGAACAGCTTCAGAAAGTTTAGTTTCATTTATGCAACTAGTACTTTCTTCTATTCTTTCTCCCCTTCTCAAGGTTCAATCCGTATATGATCTTTACTCTTCTAAAACAGCCCAGAAAACCTCCCAGTCCTCTCCATCAAACCCAATGTTTAACTTTGGCCATCAGAACATCTATAGCTGCCTTCTTCCTGCCTCATGCCTCTCGGTTCTTTTTTTCTACCGACCATTCTGCTTTTAGCAGCTAATAAATCCCATGCTTTTGGTATCTGGGAAGTTGCTCTGAACTTTCTCATAGTGTTAAGCTGACACTGGCAGGATGCAGGATAGGAACAAGGTGGCCCTTCCTCCCACAGGCAGAACGCTGCCTTCATTCTGAAGTTTCTTAGCATCCTACACTGGCCAAGATCCCTAGGCCCAGAGCTATACTTTAACTGTTCTCATCTGTTTGGTCAAAATCCCAGAAAAGCTATTTTCTCATTTCTCCCCTGGCGACTTCTAAGTGGATGACTTCACTTGAGATAGTAATCCATTCTGTACCAGGCTCTATATCTACATAAAACAAAAGATTAAAAGATGCTGACTCAGCAGTAATGATGCCGGTCTCAGGTAACTGCAGGTATTAGATCATGTCACCCGTTTGATTTGAGATAAACCTGGATTATGCTTGCAAAGGGGAATCAGGCTGTTTGGTAGACTGCATTCTTCTACCAAACACCTCTGTGATATTTTTTGAAGAATTCAAGGAAATATTTGGATACAACTATGACACTTGGCTTCCCAGGTGGTACTAGTGGTAAAGAACCTTTCTGCAATGCAGGAAGCACAAGAGACGCGGGTTTGATCCTTGGGTTGGGAAGATCACCTGGACAAAACTGAAGCAACTTAGCATGCACACACGTTACACTTAGACACCATTAGCCCAAAAGGATATGTTGTTGTTGTTTAGTCGCTAAGTTGTGCCTGATTCTTTGCAACCCCATAGACTGTAGCCCCCGGGCTCTTCTGTCCATGGAATTCTCCAGGCAAGAATACTGGAGTGGGTTGCCATTTCTTCCTCCAGGGGATCCTCCCGACCCAGGAATTGAACCCACATCTCCTGTACTGGCAGTCAGAGTCTTTACTGCTGAGCCACAGGGAAGCCCCTCAAAAGGATGAATATCTTACTTAACTTTACAATGTATATTCATTCAGTCCTTAATTAAGAACAGCCTTTCCCTCGGCCAATCTCAAAGTAATAAGCTCTGATTATCCAGCTGCTTGCAAGTGGACATTTTTGGATTTTCAGGCAATGAGAATGGAGACAGAGCCCAGTGAGGGTGGGCTGACCCAGACAAGCCCCATGCTCCCCTCAAATGCAGCTTTTCACCTTATCCTTCTCCTGACATCCTAACATTACCTGCCTTCAGGAGCTCATCAGTTTTAGTGCTCAGTCTCACACCCAGTCTAGGATGATTCAGTATTTCTCAACAACCACCGAATTCCTAATTTCTGTTGACCCCTTACAAGATTTGAGGAAATCAAAGATGAACAAAAGGGAATTTTTCTTTCCCTGGAGGTGCTCACAGCCTGGAGGGAGGCCTAGGTATGATTCTAAGTGGTTAGCAGCAGCAGGTCTATGGGGGCACAACAGGCAGGGTGCCACAGAAGGGGCAGTGAGACAGACACCAATACGGAGGTAACATTCAGTCTGAGCCTTTTAAGGTTACATAGGCATCCACTTGTAGGGGGAAAAAAAAAGGGAACCTGTCATCACTTGTAGCCAAAGCCACAGAGGCCTGGAACACACGCTCCATTTCATGTGACTGAGGGGCTGCGGCAGGGGAGCAGGAGAGACTCAAGAAGATGCTGTGGAGAGGAGATTGCAGGGAGAGGCCCGGGGCCACCAATGAGGAGCCACCTCTGTGAAGGGAAGGGCCACTGATCACATGCAAACCCCAGAGGGTCTCGAGACCTTGGGCTGAGTCTCTTCACTAGTCCTTTTGCAGGTCCTGAATTGCAGACACTTTGATTCCATCATTTTCAGGTGCTCAAGAAAACTACTCAGCTAAGGTTAAATATCACTCTCAGGAGCCTGTTTGAGGCAAGTGTGGTAGCAGTGAGACTTAAAAACGGGGAAGAAGGATAGCTGGGTCCTGCTCCCATGGGTGCTGAGGGATGCCTGTCAGGGAAAGGAATATGGTCCAGAGGTTTTAGCAGGGGGTATGGTGGATTCCCTGGCTCCAGAGTCCAAGTCAGGAAAGCTAATTGGCGGTGGGTCTTACCTTTCTCCTCTCAGTTTCTTCATCTATACCCCTAATACAGCTAAACACTCAGTACAGTTTGAGCATCATCTTTAAGCTCCAAATGGGGAAGAGAGTGGCTCAGACAGTAAAGAACCCACCTGCGATGCAAGAGACCTGGGTTTGATCCCTGGGTTGGGAAGATCCCCCAGAGGAGGGCATGGCAACCCGCTACAGTATTCTTGCCTGGAGAATCCTCATGGGCTAAGTCCGTGGGGTCACAAAGAGTCGGACACGACTGAGTGACTAAGCGCACAGCACACCTGCTCCAAAACTTTCTGCATTAAAAACACAGTATCGCCCAAACTCATTTTGAACATGAACCTCAATTTCAACCAAATCTCTCTCCAGTTGGAATGGCTGGCCTTTCCAGTCTCCACCTGGAACCCTAGAGGCCACGCTGAGAACACCCACGGAAAGGGAGATTGGTAGGGTGGGGTGGTTGTGTGCTGACTTCTAATCTCCGGGAGGTTACTTGTCTGTTAGGTAATGTCTGATGCCCCTCCCCACATTCTATTTAAAGAACCTCAGCTTGAGACCCTTCCTTGTGGGTCCAATACTGTTCTCGGCTAGCAGCAGGAGGTGGCCACTGACAGGAACCACCTGCAACTAGTTTGTTTACCCAAGAACGAATCCACCCAAGGGTAAGAAGCAACAGGGAGTGACTGCGGGTTGTAGCAACTGTCAGTTGCTGCTCTTAGCTCCACACTAGGAGATTTAATACTTTGTCTTTTCTGATACCTTTGATTCACTACAATCACATAACTTTTTAAAAACAAAGCTTCATTAGTCACAATCAACGCAAAGAAAATCTCTCCCAAGGTAACAAGATCAAAGGAAAGCTGATGAAAGACTTTACAAGTTGGAATGGATGCCTGGGGATTCCTCAGACAATTTCCTGCTTCCTTTTTCTTTTTTTTTTTTTTTAAACTTGTGTTTCTTTAGTCTACTTTCCAGTCCTAAATTTCCATAGCCCAGTTTTTCCAGGACTTTTTGGAGCCAGCAGACTTCTCGGCCCACATTACTAAAAGTTAATTCATGATTTCTCCGTTTCAGCTGATGGAAACGGTCTTTTCCAGGAACTGCCAAAGAGTCAATCATTTTCTTAATATGCCCATTAAAGCCGGTAAATGACTGGACCGGTAAATTACATCTTGGAAAACAAAGACTGCAGGGAGCTTAAGTTCCAGGAGCGAACTGCAGCTGGGTCAGCCGGCAACGAACGAAGTCAAGTCCCTCCTCCCCCCTCCCCCCCACAGAAAGACAGCTAGACTTTCCTCCACTTTTTTCACAGTAAGGCTTAGGTTTTTCTAAGTGTTACGCTCCCCGGCAGAGTTCTGTAGCCTCGGGTACCAGACAAGCCTTCCTCATCCTCCTCGCCGGGAGTGGAAAGCCGAGGGGTACTTACCCTGCGCCGGGCGGGTGGGAAGGGACGCGAGGACCGCGGCGAGGAAAAGGGCGGCGCGCGGAGCCTCGGGGGGCGCGCGCCCCGGCATCGTGATGCTGCTGCGCGCAGTTTCAGTCCCGCTGAAACGTGAACATTTCCTGTTTCCTGCTTGTTTGGGTCGGTGCTAACTTGAAGGAGAGGTGTTTGCCTGTTTTTTAGGAAGTGATGTAATTCTGCAGGAGCCTGTCAGACCAGCAAGAGTTGCAAAAGAGAAGTTGCTCTTCAAGCACTGATTCTGTTAACACGCCTCGCAAGGCCTTTCCCACCCCGGCCCGCGAGGGCCCCCACCTTTTGATATCGCCCCAGTAAGCAGTGTCCTGCGCTCAGATGTCACTCAGGATCTGGGGCTGGGGGGCGTGGACCACACGCCTTCTGGGTTTGTGATTTTACTCCATCCCCAGATCAGCGTCCCGTTCTGCCTGGAGTCTAGAGCAGCGCTCTCCAGTAGAACTTTCTGAGATGATGGAAATATTCTGAATCTATGTGGTCCAGTACAGTAGCCATTAGCTACATAGGTTGCTGAGCACTCGAAATAGGGCTAGCGAGCATTGAATTGTCAGTTTTTGTTTTCATTAATGTAAATTTAAGTAACTCTGTGGCTAGTGGCTACCACATTGGACCCCATTCAGCAGGGACACCTATGCCATCAGGAACTGTGCCCAGCCAGGAACAGGCCAACCCTTCTCTTGGGTCAGGCACACCCTTCTCCCTGGGTCCTGGGTCCTGCATGCCCCACCCCCACAACTCATTAGAAGGAAAAGGTATAGTATACCCATGCTCTACCCGTGCCTGAAGGGTGTGCTCTGCTTCTCCAGAGAGAAATCATCTTTTCATGTTTGGTTTTTTGTTTATAAAAACTATTTCTTAGAGCAGTTTTAAGTCCACAGCAAAGTTAAGAGGAAAAGGCAG
>SJYV01001336.1:0-27389 GCA_006410875.1 Neotragus pygmaeus | reverse complement strand
AAACTCCCAACGAATAAAACACAACCCTCAACTTTTAGGTTATGACTATTTTCTTTAGTCCACAGGCTGCTATGAATAAACCAGGAGGCTTCACAGAGAAGGGTCATTTTGTCCTTTGTAGGAAGCCTAGAACCTTACCAAGCAGAGAGGAGGAGAAATCCTGGAAAGTGGGCCAGAGTTGGAGGTGGGAAGTTTAAGGGCAGCCAGCCCAGGGAGAAGGCTGCAGAGCATTTGCAGCAGACATGGAGGTGGACAGCAGGTGGATCTGGGGGTTGGAGGTGGAGAATTCTCTCTCCCCATCACTGGAGAGGGGTGAGTGGCACAGGGAGGATGCAGGAGTATCCTGAGGGCAGAGTTGGGAGATTTCAGGTCAGAAGCCACTCACACCAGCTGGACAGCTCCCTCCTGAGATGCAGCCCAGCAGGACCACACCAAAGACACCTGTGGTTCATGGCCCATAACCCCTGCCTCCTGTCCGGGCTGTTAATGCTGCCTCTGCTAGGAGGCGGGGGGAGGGGAGGATGTGCCCCCTAGAGCTCTGCTCCACAGAGCCCCTTCTATGCGTAAAAGGACCACTGCCTTGGGAAGGGGCCTGGCACCTGCCTGTGCCCAGCAGTGGGGTGGCCTTGGCTGCTGGCTGCTCTCCACGGCTGGCTGGGAGGCTGCCCCTGGTGGCTGTGCTCTGGGGCACTGGGGAGGGGACTGCTGAGACATCAGTGTGGAGCTGCCTCCCCCCGGAGCCTTCCACCTTCCCCAGTCCTCTAGGGCTTCTTTAATGTGCTACATCTTAGCTTAAAAGGCCTCTTTCTTTTCCTTCATCATAAAATTGCCAAGGAACAATGACTGTCATTTAAAACAGCAGCTTTAAAGCTCCTTCCCCCCAGTTACTGCCATGTCACGGCTTCTCCACATCAAAGCCACGTGGAGCTCCCAGGAGAACAGGAGGCGCACCGGCCCCGGTGCTTCCAGGGCCACAGGAGCTAGCCCACTGCTGAGACTTTCTCTGAAGGAGGGGCACCCTCTACATTGACCCCTTGCGAGACCACCCTGGTTTGGGGCTTGGAGAAATGAGGCTGAGAGGCCTTCATGGGTGAGGACCCCTCAGTCTTCTTGGGGTTCTCTGGGCTTGCCTTCACCGAGTGCTCTCTAGGGCTGGGAGATGGGGAGTGTAGGGCAGGGAAAGGCTGTGTCCTGGACACAGAGGTGAGAAGGGTCTGTGGGGCCTGGGGGCTGAGTTAGGAGTCGGGGAGTTGTGCCCAAGCAGGGAGGGGCCGCCCACCTTGCTGGGCCCACACAGCTGGGATTCTTGATTTGTCTGATGGTGTTGGGGTCATGATCCATCCCACTCCTCGCTCCCTGGGCGCTCCCATGGCTGCCCTCTAGGTGTGCCGTTATTGTTCAGTCACTAAGTCATGTCCAACCCCGTGGACACACCAGACTTCCCGTCCTTCACCATCTCCCCGAGTTTGCTCTAATTCATATGCATTGAGTTGATGATGCCATCCAACCATCTCATCCTCTGTTGCCCCTTCTCCTCCTGCCTTTGATGTTTTCCAGCATCAGGATGTTTTCCAGTGAGTCAGCTCTTTGCAACAGGTGGCCGAGCTTCAGCTTTAGCATCAGTCCTTCTGATGAATATTTAGGATTGATTTCCTTTAGGATTGACTGGTTTGATCTCCTTGTGGGCATGAGGTGGGGGTGCAGACAGTCTCCTCATGGATGGAGCAGGGCCAGCTGCAGCAGACCCTCTGGCTGGTTGATGGAGAGCCGGGAGAGTGTATGTGTGTCCCCTGACCTGGGGCAGCCCTGCAGAAGCAGCTGGGAGGGAAATTGCATCAGAGTGGAAGGATGGGCCGTGGCCTGGGCCTGGATCAGAAGCTGCCCTTCACCCCTCGTCCCTGTTGAGTCATTGCCCTGTTTCCTCCTGGCTGAAGGCCCACGTGTGTTTGGAAGGTAAAGTGCTGGTTCTGTGTCCTTCCAGGGTCCAGTGAAGAGAGCCGGGAGTGCTGGGGTCCCCAGGGCTGGGCAGGCCTTGTCTGGCTGCAGGGAGATGACCAGGCAGGGCACACACAGAGCTCCTCAGTGCTGCTTCTCAGTGACAGGTCTGAAGAGCGTCCTTTCCAGAGTCTCTTCTGGGGCTTCCTCCACTGTCTCGTCCTCACAGCCCGTTTTGCATGGGTCCCTGCTGCCCTGCCTTCCTGCTTCTCCTCCTGGCAGCCCCCTTCCTCTCCCCACTGCCCCTTTGTGCCCCCGAGGTCCCCTTGCCCCGCACTGGTTATTTCCTCTTCTCCCTTTCCCCTTCCCTCTCTTTCCCCATCTTTCTCTCCCTCCTCCTTCTTCAGTCCCTTCCCTCCTCCTTTTATAAATTCCTTTCTTCTGTAGTCACCTTCTGCCTGACCACAGGCGCCCCCTCCTTGGTGAATGGACTCTGTGGACGTTTGTGTGCGTGGCCGGGTACACATGGGCTGCCTCGGCTTCTGCAGTCTTGTCCTTTGGGCTCCTGCCAGTTCAGAGGGCCAAACCATGCTCATTGTCCTCAGTGCTTTGACCCGTGGGCACTGCGGTCACTCTTCACTGCCTGACAAATGGTACTTTGTTTCACTTCTGAGATTTTGTTTACATGTTAATCCTTACAAACGGAGGTGTAAATATGGACTCTCCTTTGTTACACATTTAATGAGTTACATTGGCTGAAAATCATAAAATGGCAAAGATCTCGACAGTCTGGAAAATAAATTGTCACCGTGCTTACCTTTCTGTAGCTCTGTCTGTGCTCAGAGCTGAGCTGTCGTCCTTTGTCAGGCTCTGGAGGGCTGATGCGCGTCTGTGGACCTCGGGATGAGCTTGGATCTTCACCAGCCTTCTCGGTCCAATGTCTGTCTTTGAAATTCTGCCCAAGGATGGGTTTCCAGCAAACCCCCAAGGTTTCAAGGGTCTGTTCAAGTTCAGATTACATGCCCGGCCCCCATCCTGAGCTGGCGCCTTGTACTTAACCCTCCTCAGGGGTGTTTTTGTGCCTGTCTTTAGTGGTCATGCCAGCACAGCACACGCCATCTCGTGCCATCAGCTGTCCCCGCCTTGCACCACTGTCCGCCTCAGTGGTCCCCTTCTTCAGGGGGCCCCACCCCTCTGACGGTCTGCCTTACCCTAAATCTGCAGCCACAGTGGGCCCTGCCAGTCCTACCCTGGCGAGCCACATTTTCGCAGATGGCTCTGTTAAATCTGAAGGCATTATTGGGTTTCTGCAGCCCTGTGTGCCAAGGCCATATGGGACTACAGGAGAAAAGGACAGCGGGTCAGACCCTTCATCCCCGACCCCCACCCCCTACATCTCCTGCAGACACCTTCATCATGGTACTTTATTCTGTCCTTTGTGGTGAAGTGATGGGATTTTGAAGAGGACTTTTGTAGGTGCATCCAAATGTAACAGAATGCATCCGCCTCACCAGAAGGAGAACTGAAGGCCTGACAAGCCATGGAGTCACCTATGGAGCGGGTGAAACCACTCCCCTCGGAGTCTTGGGTGCAGGTGTCCAAGGATGCAGTAAATATGGAGAGACAGACAGACACACCCGAGCACCCTAATTGTTGATTTGTGTTGTGTGGAGGGTGACCAGCCCTGATGTCTTGAGTAGAAGACCACAGTCCTGGGGTCAGGAGCAGGGACTAGGATAATCAGTGGACTAGGGTGTATGAGTAGCAGAGAGCGCTGGGCTGGAGCCGGGGCAGGCCCTGCTGCCAGCTCTCGTGAGGATGTGGGCGTGTGGTTTCACCATCTGAGCCCCAGGTTCCCCACCCATCAAGTCAGGAAGGCCAGGGCGGTCACTACCAGCTCCGATTTTCTGTGATTGTCACATCTGAAAAGGGGAGGAGAGGAGACCTGGGGCAGGATGCAGAGTGGGAGAGACGGGGGAGGAGGAAAGAGGGAGAGGAAGAGAGAGGAAGGAAGTAGACAGGCCGAGGGGCAAAGTGAGAGGAGCGACATGGAAGATGAGGCAGAAGCAAGAGGAGAAGAGAAGCAGGAAGGAAAAGGTGAGCGCGTATCTGGGAGCTGGCGGTGTTGGAGGAGAGGCAGGAGGGAAGCACGTGGCGGAACTCCAGGAGGCACGCGAGAGGCGCGGGTGCCCAAGCCCTGTGTGACTATGGCACCCATCCCCCTGGATCAGTCTGGAGAACCAGGTGGGGATACCACGGGTGCCCCGAGGACTCCCAGTTCATGGAGGGCTTGGGCAGTCTCTCACAGTGGAGCTGGAAACAGGAGGACATGGCAGACATATTTTGGGGACAGGAAGTAGGTGAGAGGGAGTGGTCGAAGGCAGCATCTGAATAGTGGGGCTTCTTGTTGAGATGGGAAAGATGGGGAGCTAGCTGAGTTTTGGAGACTTGAATGTGCTGACTTTGAGGCACTGTGAGAATTCCAAGTGGACGTGGCGAAGGAGGTGGGATGTGTGGATATGGGGCTCCGAGGAGAAGTCTGTGGGCTGAGATCGAGGTGGAAAGTTGGTAACCATGGATATACACAGATGGTAAATTCCCTGCTGGAAATACCATGGCCTGGCGGTGCTCTTGAACTCTTCTTATATGGGTAGAGAAAGGGAAAGCTTTGAGAGGAAGAGACAGTTTTGAGCCCCTGCCCTGCCCAGAGCTTAAGCAGGGTAAGACACGAGGTCCATAGAAAATATGAGACATGGGTTCCGCACAAGAATGACAACACGTCTCAGCAAAGCTAAGTCCTCGACCAGGACTGTATCCATCCCAGAGTCCTTGTGCTGAACCCGTGCTCAGCCTCAGCATCCTTTCCTCCAGTGGCTGTGAAATTCTTTCCTTGTGCAAGCAGGCGCACCTGTTCCTCTCATGTCCTGGGAGTTTACCCAGGGCTCCCATGCAGAGAAATGATGTTTGTCTTGCTGCAAGCCCACAGCGGATGTCAGGTGGGGCCGGCTTGTCTCCATGTGAGTGATGGATCTGGGTTTATTGCAAGGAATTATGCAGTTGGAGCACTTAGTAGGTGCTCAGTGAACTCGTGAGAGATGAACAAATGTCTAGGTAAGTGTGTGCCTGCAGCCTTTTGGGGGTAGGGATAGCCTGATGACCCCAGGGGCTGAGTTGAGCTGCATGGAGCCCCAGAGGTGGTCACTGAATGTGTATCCTAATCGTGATCTCCTGACATCTCCCTCTGGATTAACTCAAGACACCCACCATGAGCCTGGCCTCTTGGTTTCTTCTCCTTGAGAAATCGCCTTCCTGAGCTACTGTTTGCCAAGATGCTGTCAGCCTGCACTGAGGGGCTTTGGAAAAACAGCCCCGGTAAAGTCCTGGTGGTATTTATCATGAGGGGGTCATTGGTTGCATTCCTCGGTGTCCTTGTCGGGGAGGCATTGGCCTCAGGCTGCATAGCAAGAACAGCAGACTTTGCTGACAGTCATTTTGTTGACGTCCTATGGACCCCATGGCTCGTGTAACTGATCAGGTTTTCTTCATCCATCTGCTGCTGGAAAATCCAGCTTTCACGGGTGGCTTGGCCAAAGAAAATGAGTTGTTTTAGCCTTACTGTGGGCTCCAGTTTATGCCTTTACTCCTGTTTTTTCCTTCTCACTTATTTTTATTTAGAGATTTTCTATTGCTTTTTAAAAAATATAAAACAAATATGGATGCCCTACAAAAGTTAAAAAAAGCATAGAAAACTATAAAGAAGAAAATTGAGTCAGTTGTAATCCCCACCCCATCCTTGTGGCAATCTGTTAAATTTTGTATTCAGCTTACCTGCCTCTGTCCTGTACACACACGAGCACACGACGCATAGGTGTGCACACATGTACACACCTGCATAATACTCAAAGAACACTTTTGCCATGTTATACATCACAGTTTTAGTAACTTTAAAAAAAATAGCAATACATATCATATTTTTTTACTTGGTTACATATATATATCTTAGAGTATTTTACATAATCCTTGCAAGCCATCTTAAATCTTCTAAAATAGAGTGGGTTATAAATAAAGTAACATGTAAGATTTAAGGCAGAATCTTCCAGGGGAGCTTTGAAACCCAGAGTGAGGCAAGGCCTACAGCAGATCAGGGACTGGGGGGTGCGCCCCAGAAGCTGGAGGCTCTGGACCGACACTCTCATAGCGAGAGCCGCCCTGTGGATGGAGTTGCCCTGGGAAGGCTGCCTCAGGTTCTTGAGAGGATTTTGAACACACTGGAAGAAGTTCCCAGGTGCCCATTGGATCCCACAGTCAGGCTGGAGGAAACTCACCCGTGGAGCCTGCAGACAGAACACTGGAGCTGCTAGAAAGTGTTAGAAATGGGNAAGGCTGCCTCAGGTTCTTGAGAGGATTTTGAACACACTGGAAGAAGTTCCCAGGTGCCCATTGGATCCCACAGTCAGGCTGGAGGAAACTCACCCGTGGAGCCTGCAGACAGAACACTGGAGCTGCTAGAAAGTGTTAGAAATGGGGGGCATGTGCGCCCTCTGAGCGGCCTGCCCTTCCTCTAGCAGAAACAGTGGACGTCACCCTGAAGCAGCAGAATGACTCCTGGTGGCAGATGGGGCTGTGACCTGAGCATACAGACTGTGATGGGGCTGAGATGTAGAAATAGCTCCTGAAACATTTTTTCTGCATCAGGAGGCTGCTTTATTTCCCTGTAGCTTTCCCACCAGTGATGCTGGGGGAAGGAAGAAGGGAATATACCAAAGCACAGGGAAAAAGGAAGCCAGGACCTAGAAATGTTTCTGCCCCACTGGATGAACTCTTATTGTGAGCCCTGATCTGGTACCCTCTGAATGGTTTGTATGTTCAGCATTGGATCCACAAAGAGACTTGATTAGATGGTAGAATTAGGATTATACCCATTTTACAGATGACAAAATAGAGGAAAAGAGGAATCAAGTAACTTAGCTGCTAATGGTTGGAGACAGGTCCAACGTTAAGTGGCCTGACTGCACATGTCGCCCTTAAGCCACGAGGCTCCAGGATCCACACAGAAATACAAATAAGGAAGCCCTTCTAGTTCCTGGAGGAAGATAGGAAGCAAGAGTGGAAGGATGGAACTAAGTGCTGGTGCTCCAGCCCCCAACTGTGGGGTGGGGTGGTGGGAGGGTGCTGTGAACTTGGAGGTCCTTAGGCAGCTTTGGGGGAAGGATGGATGTTTGCAGTGGATAAGCAGACGGGAGCAGGCCTGGAGAGGGGCTGCGCCACGGTGGGAGTGACCCGGGCAGGCACCCAGGGCCTGCACAACACGCCAGCCAGTGCTCCTTCCATGCAGGGGTAGGGGGGGCCTGGGCACTTGTGTGTGAGAGGGGGACAGCAACAGATAGCCACATCTCATGTCCCCCCAGTGAGGGTAGCTCAGCCTCCCTGCACCTCACCCCACAGATGGGGTGGGAGGCAGATAAGCCCGAGTATGTCTGAAGGGAGATTCTTTTAAACCAGATGACGTGCAGGTTTCTTTAACTTTGTACTTTTGCCTGCTCTCATAGCCTGTTCTGTTCAGTGTGGTGGCTATTAACCACTGTGGCAGCTGAGCTGTTGGTATGCGGCTCCTTCCTGAGAAGCTCTGTCCATGTCAGAGACACCCTGGGTTATGAATACTTTGTGTGAAAGAAAGAATAAACTATCTCAAGAATTTGTGTATTGATTGCGTGTTAAATGGTACTGTTTTGGACATAAGTGAAAGTGACGTTGCTCAGTCGTGTCTGATTCTTTGCGGCCCCATGGACTGTAGCCTGCCAGGCTTCTCTGTCCATGGGATTTTCCAGGCAAGAGTACTGGAGTGGGGTGCCATTTCCTTCTCCAGAGGATCTTCCCAACCCAGGGATTGAACCCGGGTCTCCCATGTTGTAGGCACATATTGGGGGTCCATAAATTATTAAAATGTGCTTTTATTAATGTGAAATTTAAAATTACATACACAGCATTATATTTCTGCTGGACAGCACTGTTTTAGACAAGGTGGAAAAATTGTTAAAAACAAAAAGGAAAGTTGTGATTTTTGCACATTTTATGAAACTGTGAATTTCTGTGGTGTGAAATGCATCTAAAGAAGGAACGTATCCTTTCAGAGGTAGCGTTAGGTCGGGTTCCTGGGTGATGTGGTGGGCATCTGATGCCGGGAAACCAGGGAAGCAGCCAAGAGAGCCAGCCCCAGCAGGGTGGGGAGCAGTGAGCTGCATGAGGACGGGCCTCCTGCGAGAGCCGGCTGCAGAGCCGAGGTTCCCGGCCCTGTCCCCTGTCTGCTCCCGGTTGGCACGTGGTCTCCTTATTCTATCAGCACCTGTCCCTGCTTCCTCTGGGCTTGCCTAGCCCTCCTGTCCCCTCCCATCCTCAGCTCCCCCTTGCTCCCTCACCCTGCGGAGGTATTCTGGCCCATGCGAGTCACCTTCCAACAGCAGGCTGTGTACTGGCCACTGACCACCTGAGGATGTCAGCCCTGGGGCCAGAACTGGCCTGGATCCACTCCCTGACTGCCTCTGCGTGGATGTCAGCTTGATGTGTGTCCCTGCGCAGAGGGCAGGGATGCTGGGCCTGGCAGGCACTGGGGGGTGGGGCTCAGTCAGGAGCACAGAAGCAAAGACTGGCAGTGTCCATCCCCGCACCAGGCTGAAGGGTAGTGCCAGCCGCAGGCATCTGTCCAGGAGTGATGCCTGTACATCCCCATGGTGGAGTTGAGTACAGAGCCTGCGAGCCTGATGCTACCAAGTATTTAAGTTCTGTCGTCAGCTCCTCTGTACCTGGTGGATCATGGGACTCTCCGTGTAGCTTGTCCATGGGCAAGAGTGCACAGGTGAGCCAACACAGATGTCCTGGCTCTTGGAGAGGTACTTATTTCATTTGAAAGCAACACATTGGCATCCTGGGTATGCATTACTCTGTAGATATTGGTAGCGTGAGTTGACCTGCAGTTTCCGCAGTTGTGGATCTGACCTGGTGTGACATAATTTCACAAAAGATGGTGCCGTTTAGGCGGGCTTCCTGGAAGCCACCCAGGGGGTCTTGTGCCATGCCCCCACCTAACTTTTACGGAACGGCTGCAGGCTGACAGCCTTCTCCTGCTCTCAATGGGGAGCTTTCAGTCCCATCAAGATTGTCGTCACTGTTGTCACCTCTGCATGTCACTGTAGACGGGGTGACATGTTCTCCTTGCTGGGGGTCCCCCAAGCCTGTTCTTTTACCTTCCCAGATGCGTATTGGGTCCCCTACTGGGTCAGAATCAAGGGCAATGCTCTGAGTGTGTCTCTGTGAGCACTTGGGGTGGCTTGTGGGAGCGCATGTGGGACCACTGCAGCCGGGTAATTAAACAGGAGAATGTGTCTGATGTCCACGTAATTACTGCTGAACATCTGCTAAATATGGAGCTTCATTGATGGCCGGCATTGTTAGGCACGAAAGGGATGGCGTGTTTGTGCTCAGCATGGCAAAGGGATGATTTAAATCTGTTCCCACTGGCAGCCCCCGGAGCAGCCCCAACATAAATTAAGGAAGCCTGGAGCTCGTGTAGCTTGACCCCAAATCGCTTCCAGAACAGGGCACAGAAAAGCTCATCTGCTAAGATAGCATGGAATGATGGGCTCTTGATTGAGAGGGCACCCCTGGGAGTTGATCGAGCCTACACATCTGACCTGAGAGAACCGAGGCAGCATAGGAAGAAGTGACCACAGGGTTAGTGACAGCCAGGGCGGCCAGCCACACCCTCTGGCCAGCACACCCCCTCAGGGGGTCCCTACAAGCCGAGCTTGCCCTGACAGGGCCCTCAGAGGCACTTATGATAGCCTTTGGCACCCTTCCCAGGAGTGGGAGTCCTGGCCCGGGCTCCAGCTCATCCTGCCACCCGGCCACGTTGGGGGGCGCTGCTCACCCCTCATCCTCCCTGTTGCGTGGTCACATGAGCTGAGACCCATGGACTAAGGGCAGGAGGAATTGGGGGAGGTCTCATCTTTGATCTGGAGGGGTGTTCTTTTCCCCATCCATGTCTGAGGGCAGACGAACACCCTGTAGCTTCAGGCTTTGCTCCATGATGCGTGGTGTAATATCTTCTCTCCTCCCTCACTTCCTAGTTGCCCCTCCCTATATACCTCATCAAATGATGGTCGCTAAACAGCAGTAGAAATTCTCTAGTGCAGCCCTGGGTGGTGGCAGTGAGGAGGCTTGAGGGAAGTGGCCTCGGACCAGTCTTCTCTGCCTGGTCTTCCTGCGGGGAGTGAACTTGGAGGGAAAGAAGTGTCCAGCCCATTCTAGGCCACGCTGGTCAAGGTATGTGGCAGGTCTGGGCCCTGATCTGATCCCGTGGTTCCAGACTTGCAGTCTCTAGAGGGCCCATCCCAGGGTGCTGCTCTGTGAAGCCTGACACCACCAATGCCCTGGTGAAACCCCCGCTGACTATTCTGCTAGAGGCTGAGTATTCTGCTAGAGGCTGAGTATTCTGCTAGAGGCTGAGTATTCTGTTAGATACTTTTAAAGCATCTTCCTCTGGCCCTCAAGACACTGACTTTGGTCTTCTGGAGTCTTCCAGCTGTACCATTAGGACTTTAAATTTCTGCTCCCCAAAAGTAATCATTCTTTCAATTAATAAGCATTTGTTTGCAAACTTTCCCTTTTTTGAAATAATGCTTTACAAAATCAGTAAGTACATTTTTTCTGGTGTCTCCAGTCTGTGTCCAGATGCACGCAGATTTACTGTTCATTTTCTTTGCTTTACATAATCTCTATAATTGTCAATTTTCAATGGCTTTGTAACAGCCCATCAAGTGACTGTATAGTATTTAAGCATTCACCTGTTTTATGAAACTGGGAATAAGCATATCATGTATTTGTTTTATTTTACTTTGTATTGGAGTATAGTTGATTTACAATGTGTTGGTTTCAGGTGTACAGCAAAGTATATCATGTATTTAGCTTCTTTTAATACCACTTTTTTTTCCTTTGATAAACTCTGAAGAATGGATTATTTTTAACAGTTACAGCTGTTGAAAATGCAGAGTTGCATCATAGGCACATTTAAGTGACAAGACTAAAGTGGCAAAGAGAAGGGGTAGAGACCCACACACAGGAGGGGAAGGGGCACAGGGCTCTGCTGACCCCTAAATGAACTTCTCTCCCTCAAGCCTCCCGCTCTGGAAGCCACACCCTCGTTAAAGACTCCGCTGTTAAAGCTGTGTGGTAGCTGTGTGGTTTTCATGTTCTCTGGCACCTAAGTGTACACCAACTGCTTCTTCTGGTTCCCAGCCAAAGGAAGAGCCATCTGTTCCCAGAAAAGAGGATGTGGCGGTGTCCAGCGTGGTGCCTTCCTCAGGGACTCTCAAGGGTGGTTTTGACTCTATGGACTTTTTCAAATTCACCTCAGTATAAGAAGCAAGCTCACTTAATGCTTTCTGAAAAGTGAAACTGTAGATCCTCTCCCAGTCATTGCACCCCCAAGCACCCCAGCTCATCCCTAGATTAAATGAAATAAGTGACCCCAGCTCATCCCCAGATTAAGTGAAATAAGTGCATAAGTGAAAAGGCCTCACTGCCCGGTATGCGTGTGTGTGCTCCATTTTTTTTTTTTTTTTTTCCTTTCTGTGTTTCCCCAAGAAGAACTTCCCTGGCTATGCACAGGATGAGTCGGAGAGGGAGTGGAGGGAATCAGTGACCTGAATACCATGAGAGGGGTGGGCCAAGTTTGCAGGTGTTGAAATTGTGGGGTTTAAAGGGAGGGGTAGGGGACTGGGGTGGGGAAAGGAAATGTATCCAGGACTCACTGGGGTCCCAGGAGCAGAGAGAATCCCTAGGACCAGGAAAAAGAAACAGGTGGAATAGAAGGATGGTAGCGTCATTCTGGAGTTGTCAAGGGCCAGGGCACTTAAGGAGTACGCAGTCAAGTGGAGTGCATGGGATGCGGCCAAGGTGATTGGCCAAGGGCATGGATAGAAAGGCAGACTTTGACAAGCTTGTTTTCTGGCATGGTGGGGAGGAACCCCCATGAGGGGGATAAGAAGGCGATTGCAGACAGTGAGCCTTAGGATGTAGACCTGAGAGTTTCAGTAACTACAAGTAGAGAATTTGTAATACCAGCTAGAAGAGGCAAGGAGATTTCAGAGTAAGGAAAGCCACGGCAGCTTCCAGAAAAGGAAACTGCCCTGGAAAGAAGGTGTGTGAAAGAGGCAGGGAAGGGATGGGGAGTGGGGGAGATAGGAGAGACCAATCCCCCAAGAGGTAGGAAAGATGTGCTCAGCCACTGTTGGGCTGAAAGTATAGCCCATGTGTAATACAGTCCCTGGGCTTCTGCCTGGTGTCTGATCTGGGCATTCATTTTGGAGGAGTGAAGAAATAAGAACTTGGCAGCCTCTCAGCACATCCTGGGTGAGGGGCTCTGCTCCATAGGGAGTGTCCATAGCGGCCTTACTGGCTGCAGAGCCAATTCTCAGATTCTCAGATTCCCCTGAATAGCCTGGGTGAGGGTGAGATGCTGTGAAGAGCAAGGAATCATGGCCTTGCCCTGGGCGTTCCCTGCCTGCTGGAAACATGTGGTCTAATGCAAAGGGTGTTGGGGCTCATGAGCAAAGCTGCCTGGGCATCCTTCCTCTGGGGAAGGAGGGCTTGGTGCAGGATTGGAGGTGGAGGGCAGCAGGGGGGAATGGTTTACTTTGGGCCCAAAGAGGTCAGAGGTGTGTGCTCCATGGATATCCCCAGTCTGTGTCCCTGGATCCCTTAAAGACTTATACTTCTCGTAACCACAGTTCTTCCCCTGGGGATGCTGGTCTTAGATTTATTATTATTATTATTTGGACAAGGTCTTATTCATTCTTTTGTTCAAATCTTGTGAACTTAGAAAAAGACAGCCAAATTAGAATAAAACTTTAATTAACTCAAAACACCAATGGAAACATATCATCAGTCACAATAGAGCCCTAATTAAAGTGCTTCCGGCAAGCAGCAACCAGAAAGGCCCAGTGGCCTGAAAGCAGTAGCCTTGCTCGGGGGCTGCTGGAGGGCCAGCTGGATTGCTGCTGGCTTGCGGAGCAGGAAACGGAAGGCTGCCTTAGGGTCCTGGGAACAGGACATCCCTCTAGTCGAGTCCTTCGGCCTGTCCCCAGGTGTTGGCCCTCCTGCTCCTTTCCCTGGAGACAGAGGCGCTCATGGCTGGCGCTGGCTGCATAGGGAGCAGACTCAGGGTAGGTCACACAGGGGGCTTCATAGGCCACACCCAAGAGTCACCTGGACTCAAAGGCCACAGTAAATCTGAGGGTGCTGTTTTCCTTCCTTTTGGTAGTGAGGCTCTGAGAACCACTCCCTGTGTGTAGCTTTGCTGTCCAGGAGTCCCTGGACAGCAAGTGGAGTGGACCCCAGACTCCCCTGACCTGGTGAACCTGGCGTTCATGGCCTCGTGCCCCCTGAGCGCTCTACCCCATCTTCCTCATCTCCCACCCTGCCTCTGTGTACAGAAGCCCTCTGTTCAGCTACTCCAGTCTCCAAGCTAACTGGCAAGTTTCTGGAAGTAATAAGCTGTTCCTCGAAACTGTCCGTGGCTAACCCGTCCTCAAAGCCCAATGAGATATGCCTTTTGCTGCTCCTCCAAGTCAGTCTGTTGACCTCCACTGGCCTGTCTTGCATCATTATGTACACAGCCATCTTGAGTACAAGTTATGGTACAGATTAATATGCAGCATTAAGTCACATCTCTCTTGTGTAGGAGACTACTTATCTTTTTATTATCCGCTAATTTTTACAGTCATCAACTCAAACTTTTCGAACTGTATTTTACTTTTCTAAGGAAGCGTTCTAGTTTGACGGGAACAAAGTGAGTGTGGAAAGGCCCCTCCAGCATCTGGCCAGCATGGCCCCACCTGTGGAGGCTGGACCACCGAGCTGTAACCTGGACCCCCACCTGTCTGATGTGAGCTCACTTCAAGAGCAGGCAAGTTCTTAGGAGGAAATCAATAACCTCATGCGCGCTCATCTTTTAAGCCCAATGCTCTTAAGTGGCAGCAAGCTCTACCAGGAACAAAAGAAGGAAGAAATTAGGTAAAGGGAGAATCAATATTTGTGTTGAGTCTTTAAAGACTTAATAGTCTTTTACTATCCTTGGTTCCTGGGAATAGTAGCTGCTATTGCCAGGCTCTGGGAGTGAGCCTGGGGATAGGAAATCCACGTTTGGAATTTGGTCTTTTACCTTGGAGCCTAGAAATACAACAGGTGTGGCATCCTTTGCAATATTTAAGGCAGAGATCAGGAGAGGCAGTCCTGCTGTCTTGATACCGTATTGTGTCCAGACTGCATCCTCTGGGAGGGAAAACAGGTGATGGGAGTGGGCATCTCTGTTGCTTGCCCTTCTCCAGTCATGCGTCAGCTTTCACTGGGGAGGCAGGTGGTGGGAAGCGGGGCTCAGGAACAGTGCTGCAGGAGGTCACAGCGTCTCTGTGGGGACCGGATGAAGACTGCCTCGCTGGAGAGATGATGCAGGAAAGTGGTGCATCCTGTCCTCTGTTTTCTCGAGAACAGCAGAGAAGATGGCTCAGCTGTGACCTCGTACCCTGGCACTGGACCTTTTCGTGTCTATTTGCCTCCATTTGGCCCGCTTCCGAGTCCTGCTGCAGCTAGATGCTTCTGTGTGAGGTTCCTTCACCTCCTCTTTTAAATCCCCTGATCAGTGGGTTCTAGACCCGGCTGGGCAATCCTTGGGGCAGGAGAGGGCTAGCAATGATCCGGACCCCCATCCCCAGCTGTCAGGCTGGCTATTTTCTCCCCTTGAGCCCTTGCTTGTTCGCCTTTCCTCAGGTTGTTCAGAGACCTGTGCACACGTGCTCCTGTTCTGGAAAGTCCCTGCTACCCTCGTTGCCCTGGCCTTTTCTAAACCTTGTCTCAGGCCCCCACTGACTGCCTTTCTTCTTCTAATTTGTCCTCTTACCCTCCTCCTCCCCACCCACCTGTTCCTCTCATGGTTCTGTTTCTCTCCAGAGCCACAGGCTCATAGTGAAAAAGAAATGAGTGAACTCACAGGAGAGAAATCATTATTCTCTCTTTCTGAAACCTTTGCCCACTCTTTTCATAAGAACCAAAGCAGCAGGTCGAGGGTAGTGTTCTCATGGCTGAGAAAGAGAGGGAGCGGTGGAAGGCATACGGAGCGGCTGTGTCAGTGGTTTGTTAATTTCTTCAGGGAAGCATGTGTTTTCAGAACACCTCGCTGTCAGTGGGGCTGCCCAGGGGTCCAGGCCTCCAGACTTGGGGTCCCTGCATGGGCCTCGGGGAGGTCAGAGATGTGAGATGTTGTATATAGTTACATTTTCTGGGAAGAGTTTCTACAGTTTTTCTTGGATTCCTGAAAAGATTCAAGATCTAAGACTTTCCTGTTTCTCTGACCATGACCTGTAGTTAAAAAGACCTGTCTAGACTTTGTTTCACAAATTATATATGTGTGTGTGTGTGTGTGTGTGTGTGTGTGTGTGTATGGGAGAGAAAGAGTGTGTTAGTTGTGTGGGTGTCTATTTCTATATCCCTATTTATCTATATCATCTCTGAAACAAAAGTTCCCCAAACAGTACTTACTATTCTACATGGACTTCAATGTGGTATTTTCTGTTTTACTCTTCTTGATTCTATAATAAGTTATACTCTTCTATTTCATTAAAAAATACTGACGACAGCCCACAGAACTGATTTCATGACCCAGTAATGAGTCACAACCTGCACTTTAAAGGAAAATGTTAGGGATCACTGATGTGGGACTGCTTGTTTATCACTTGTGGGAGTGTAGGTTGTCTTTTTGTTTTTTTGTTTTTGCTCAGTTGCTCAGTCATGTCTGACCCTTTGCAGCCCCATGGACTATGGCCCACCATGCTCCTCTGTCCATGGGATTTTTCAGGAATTTTCAAGAATACTTGAGTAGTTTGCCATTTCCTTCTCCAGGAGATCTTCCCGACCTAAGGATTGAATTTACATTTCCTGCATTGGCAGGCAGATTCCTTACCACTGAGCCACCTGAGAAGACAGTGAGTGTAAGTTAGCATACCCTTAATAAGGGCCTTTTGGCAATATCTGTCAGTTTACGAATACATACATCCCCCACTGACCCTGATGTTCATACAGTGATATTCCACTTTTAGAAACTTCTGGAAATTCCATTTCTAGGAATTTATTATGTAGATATACTTGTGTACAATGATGTTCAAGATCATTCTTTGCTCTGTTTATAATAGCAAAAGATTGGAAACAACTCAAGCGTGCATCATGTTGGGACTGGCTGGATAACTAATAGAACATCCATACAATAGAAGAACCCTCTGCAGGTGTTAAGAGAATGGAAGCTCACAATGACCTCAGTTGGAAAGATTGCCAAGATATATTAACTCAGACAACAAGATGCAAAACAGTGTGCTTAATATGTTACCTCTTGAGTAAAAAGGGTGTAATTAGAGTCTATATTCATCCCTGTTTATATTGGGTTGAATAGTATGAAATTACCATTTTGAAAGGTCAAAATAACTGAATATTGGCAATTTCACGTGAGTCAATATAATGTGCATAAAGGAAGGGTAAGGTAAGAACAGGTGGGAGGAGATTTCTCACTAGGACCTGTTAGAATAAGGAATCCCATTGATGAATGGGGGGCTCACTCTGAGCTATGGCAGAGCCAAGGGCAGCCCCATGCCCAAGTGGAGAACAAGCAGAGGCCACTGGTCCCTGTCTTCATGCCTGACACCCAGACAGCAGGTAGAGACTGGGTCAGAGTGTACTAGCAGCTGGAGAATGCCTCTGTCTCCATTCTTTTTCGATATCAAGTGTGAATGGCATGGTTAGAGATTTAACTTTCAAAACTTAAAATTTTGAATGCAATTGCATGTGTCAAAAAAAGCATCACCCAATAACTGTCAAATGGTCAATACCAAAATCAGATTGATTATATTCTTTGCAGCTGAAGATGGAGAAGCTCCGTACAGTCAGCAAAAACAAGACCTGGAACCGACTGTAGCTCAGATCACCAACCCATTACTGCAAAATTCAAGCTTAAATTGAAGAAAGTAGGGAAAACCACAGTGGAAACAGTGACAGACTTTATTCTCTCGGGCTCCAAAATCTCTGCAGATGGTGACTGCAGCCATGAAATTAAAAGACACTTGCTCCTTGGAAGAAAAGCTGTGACAAACCTAGACAGTGTATTAAAAAGCAAAGATATCACTTTGCCGACAAAGGTTGGTATAGTCAAAGGTATAGTTTTTCCAGTAGTCATGTATGGATGTGAGAGTTGAACCATAAAGAAGGCTGAGTGCTAAATAATTGATGCTTTCAGACTGTGGTGCTGGAGAAGACTCTTGAGAGTCCCTTGGACTGTAAGGATATCAAACAGTTAGTCCTAAAGGAAATCAACTCTGAAAATGGGAAGGACTGATGCTGAAGCTGAAGCTCCAATCCTTTGGCCACCTGATATGAAGAGCCGACTCATTGGAAAAGACCCTGATGCTGGGAAGGATTGAAGGCAAAAGGAAAAGGGTGTAGCAGAAGATGAGATGGTTAGATAGCATCACAGACTCAATGGACATGAAACTGAGCAAACTCTGGGAGATAGTGGAGGACAGAGGAGCCTGGTGTGGCACAGTCCATGGGGTCACAAAGAGTTGGACACGACTTCACTACTGAACAACAGCAACAAGGAATNTAGCATCACAGACTCAATGGACATGAAACTGAGCAAACTCTGGGAGATAGTGGAGGACAGAGGAGCCTGGTGTGGCACAGTCCATGGGGTCACAAAGAGTTGGACACGACTTCACTACTGAACAACAGCAACAGGAATATTGATTGCTGTAGACTGGACCAAGTGGGACTTCTTACTTCTCAGGCCTGGGCTGGAGAGGGCCTAGGAGTTAGGAGCACTGCCCACAGGTATAGATCATTTTTCGTCTTGCCCAGCGCCTGATGCCAAGCTTGAAGGTTCAGCCTTGGCGAGGTTTCTCAGATCCTAGAGTCATCTGGGCAGGTGTCTTGAGGAGTTGGCCACTATTGGGATAGGGATTGAGATAGAATTGAGGTGGAAGTGGGGTCTGGTCTATTTACTTCACAGCCAATGCTGATTTAGTTCAAGTTTCTAGGACCAAGAAGGATCCCTGGGCAACTGGCAAGGTATTCAGCAAAGAACTCTTAGGGCAACATTTACCTGGCCCTTTGCCACCACAATCTTAGTGCTACAGATTTGTAAATTTGTTTCATCAGCATGTGGATGTTCTTCAGGCTCCCAGAGGCTCATATGTGGACTCAGTCTGGTGTGTTCATTACCTTGGGAGCAGAACCACCAAGGGAAGTGGATACAAAAGTCCTCTGACCAGTATACCTTCTCCTTCAGGCAGAAAACTAGCATCAAAAGGCTTTGGTAGGCAGGAATCCGAGTTACACAGGCCAGCCTAGGGTTAGGAGCACCAGCCCTGATGGATAACCTGGGGGCTGATCCTTCCCATTGAGAATGTGTGACTAGAACATGGACTCGGGTGGGGGCAATGCTGGCAGAGCCATGGTTTAATCATCTCTTAGAAGTTTCTTTTTATTCTCTAGGTGCAACCAGTCTCCTTTGGGGGGCACATTCCTTCATTAGCCTTATATACCTTTATTCCAATTATAGTTGGTTCTGTCTGGACAGAGATCTTTGGAAAACACCACGTGTGTACATTTATCCAAGTCACATATGTATGTATGTATTTTGGCAGGAGAGGGTCTTATGCTCCCTCTCATTTTCTGCCTACATTTACCCAACACTCCTCTGCTCAGATAAGAGACAGCCTTGGATAGTGGTGGGCAGAGAGAATGGTGGGACCCCAGTGGGGCTTTCTGAAATTAACCAGGAAGTACCAGATAGACAGAGTGAGCAGTAGCTGGGCAGGGCTAGGTAGGAAGCTGCTGCAGGAACTCCAACGAGCAGCGGAGGACATGGGCTGGGAGGAGCAGGCGAGTGAGTGGTGTTATCTGTCTTGGGAAGGAGGAAATGATAGGGCTCAGAAACTGACTCAATATCAGAGGTAAGAAGACAGACATGACATGACTCTGCTTCAAGCCTGGTGGTGGGAAGTGTGATGGAGAGGAGTCTTGAGGGGGAAAGATGCTTAATTAGTTTAAGATTGGACTTTCAGGTTTGGCTTGGTGATGGCGATGGAGAGTCCCATCTTCCTTTGCCCTGATTCCCTGGTAGTTAATTTCAAGCTTGAGACTGAGTTCAAGATTTTGACTTAAACTTCGTAGAAGCCAAAGGTTGTGACTCACTTACATGAAGGGATGAATGAAATCATTTAACAGGTAATACAGAGGAAATCGGTGGCCAAAGGGGACTGCTCCTTTGGGGAGCATTGTATTGTGTCGCTTCTTATTGGGTTCTGGGCTAAGAGTGATGGGGTGGGGTTAGGGGTTGAGTGGAGAGGAGGTTGGTCTCCCAGGGCTTCTGAGGGAAATACTATGGGAATCATGTGTTGGAGGCCCCTTCCTATGGGCTCTGTCCCCAGTAATCCCTTCAGCCTGCAGTGGAAATGGAGCTGGGGGCATTGGGGAAGAACGGGAACCAGCAAAGGGTGTACCCTGAGGACATTAAGTAAAGACTGTCTCTACATGTGAAATGCAGGGAGATTTGAAGGAGGGATTCTGCTTTGGCCAAGGGAGAAGACTAGGGTTAGACGAGTCGTTGATTGATGAGTTAAGGTTTAATGAAAAGATACTAAATTGTACTTAAGTGCTTATCTTTCTTTGCCTCTTATTCTTAAATTATGTATCAGATTTTTAAATGTGGACATGATTAATGCTATTAGGATCTCCGGTTTGGCTGTTTTAACAAAGACTTCTATTTTAACTTAAAAAGCATGACTTAGTGGAGACTCTGACCATTTTTCATCAATTAATCACCTGCATGTGAAACTCAGCTGTTTGGACCCTCAGGCCCTGTGCAAAGGCAGCCATGCCCACTCATTATGGGCAGAGTATTTTGGTGAAAGGAAACTGCCTCCTGAGTGTGGCAGCTGTAACGTGTGATGAAGGTCATGGGGGAATGCAGAGATTCTGTGTTGTGCCAGGAAGGGAAATGGATGTAGAGGACACGGGGAGAGCACAGTGCTGGTGCCCAGGGCAGGGGTGATTTTATCTCGACACACCAGGCAAAGTCCACGGAGACCTCGTCCTTGAAAGTGAAGGTAGGGTGCAGGACTTGGAAAGTGAAATACCCAGGATAGGCCTGACTTGCCCAGTTTAGTTCACTAGACATTTATTGAGAACATACTGTATGTCAGGTTCTGGGGAATAAGATATGTCCCTGGCTTTAAGTTGTTTACCAGGTAGTAAGGAAAATGGACTGCTAAACATTGGGTGTAATGTACCTATGGCTTGTTCGATAACAGACGTTTGTGTTATACCTCCAGATGGGAAAATAATGAATCTACAGACAGGTCAGCTCTCACGCTGTGCCCTCAGCCGTCATGTGCCACTGGGCGGCCACTTGGTGCAATGGAGGCCATGGGCCTCCAGGGTTTAAGGAACTCTCACTGGAGGGATGATTAGGTGGGTTCAGGTCTTGCCTCTTACAAGTTGCATAGCCTTGAGGGAGTCATTTAACACCCGCATGCCTGGGTTTCCTCTCATTGGTCCTCACTTCATAGGGTTGCTGGAAGGACTAGTTGTGTTATATAGAGGTTTAATGATGGAGAAGAAGGGGAAGTGGAGGTCTGGAAAGCAGAACTAGATGCGTGTTGTCAAAGAGAAAAAGCTAGGCAGGTGACTGAGAGCCCAGCCCAATCTGGCTTAAGTAAATGATGAATTTACTGACTTTCTCACTGGACCAGGAAGGTCAGTCAGCACCATGGACCTGGCTTCTCTCTCCCCTCTTTAGCCACTTCTGCTGGACTGATACTATTCTCACAGACTCTCGGAACAACCTCACCAAGATGGCTGCAGGCAGCGCTGGGACCATAGCTTTCCAGGATGAACTCAGTGGGGAAAAATAGCAAGAGTTTTTGTTCCTGCATTTCTAGGAAGAGCCCTTGAATGGACCCGGGCCGGTTAAGCCTGTCCTGACCTTGAACAAGCCACTAAGGTTGGCTGAGTTCTCAGAGACCATTCCACTCTGACCATCTAAGACACATCTTCTACAATGTCCACTGTCCAGCTTCCTGTAACAGAATAAGGTCTTTAAGGGCCTAAAGCATGTTGACTGCAAGTTTTGTTTCTGATCTTTTAGCTTTTTTTACCCTGTCCAAAAAGTGAAATTTTTTTTTTTTTTTTTTTAGCAGCTTGTTGTGTCTTAAAGCATTCCACTTAGTGCTATAGAGGCAACAGCTCTTCTTCACGGTTATACTTCATCATGCTCATGCTCAGTTGCTCAGTCGTGTCCAACTGTTTGCAACCCCAGGGACTATAGCCTTCCAGGTTCCTCTGTCCATGGGATTCTCCAGGCAAGAATACTGGAGTGGTTGCCATTCCATTCTCCAGGGGAACTTCCCAACCCAGGGATTGAACCTGCATCTCCTGCATAGGCAGGTGGATTCTTTTGTACTTCATAGGTCTATTAATATTTGATTAAATTAAAACACAAACACAACTGGCAAACAGGTATGGGGACAACACAGTAGACCCTGGGCAAGCATTCTAATTATCTTGTAGGCACAAGTCCACGAGTCTCCTTGAGCTGTCACAGTACTGTGGACATCAGGTCCATGCCTTTGACAGAGCGAATAGAAAGAGTAGGTAAGGCAGGCAGATCAGATAAGGTCATTAAAGAGAGTTTCTACTGCCCAGGTTTGCTCTTGGATCACTGGCATGTTGGGGCCAGTTGCAGAAGATGTTGAGAAAGTAAGCTGGGCCGTATGGAATGAGTGAGAGAGGAGGGCAGCTCTGGCCTGCCTAAGAAGGAAGAGCCCAACAGTCCAGAGAGAGACACAGTGACTTTATTCACCTGTGGACCTGATGTCCAGAGTCTGTGGGCATCTGATCTGAGCAAGGAAGATACCCAGTGCAGAGCTGGCAGGGGTGGGGGTGTTCAGAGAGCATCCTGCCCACTTTGAGTGCATCCCTTCAGGGTGGTCCCAATTAGCAGAGCAAAGCAGGCAGTAGCTTGGCTCACAATCAGAAGTGGTTCCTTGGGTCATTTGAGGAATATTCAGAAGGGGTTGCCTGCCCAGAAAAGCACTGACCTCTTGGCCCAGGGACCCAGGTAGTCACAAAAATGTTGAGTCCCACTGGATTCCAGACCTTGGCAGAGATTGGCAGCATTTAATGCTGCTGCAGACAGCCTGACATCAGCTGCACTGTGCCCCAGAAAACCCCAGCCACACACAGAGCCGGTCTCAGGAGCCTTGTCAACAAGATGAGGACACGGATATGGGCCTCACAGACTGTTGTGAGGACTGCGTGAGTTGAGAATCACTAAGTTCCCAGTACTTAGTACAGTGCTAAGTACTTAGTAAGTCTCAGCTTCCTCTTAGCCGTGTCTCTCCGTTTTCCACTGATTTTACGGAAGTTAACTTGCTGTGTTTATTATGATACAAGAGGGGCTGAGTGGGGCCCCTGAAGCTCCCTCTCCCCCACCTCCCCCTCGCAGCTGTCTGCAGTCCACATACCAGGCAGGTCGCTGCCTCTCTTATAGCTCAGACCCACTGTTGCCCTGGGATGGGTGGCCTGTGACCCTTTACCATGGGTTCCACATGGTGAGGAGGGCCTCAGTTTAATAATGTAGCAGAGATTAGAGAAAACATGGGCCAGAGGGAGGCCTTGGGAATACCTGGTTACTAAAGCCATTTCAAATAACGATGCTTTAAACCAGCTGCAACTCAGGGAATGAATGGAGCTGGGTAATGATTACAGCTCGGGGCCTAACAAGGAGCCCATCACTTATTTATAATGCTGCCGCTTTCTGGCTGTTACTGCGTGCATGCCCCTGGGTCTAGGCAGGTAGGTCCCTTTCATAATTTGAGCAACAAATGAGTCACTTTAGCCAATTCTCTGGGTGAGGGATTGGCTGGGCTGAGGGGTGAGGAATTCAGCAGGTGAGGTCCTCACACCCTGGTACTGGGGTGAGGGGCAGAGTGCAGAGGTCTGCAGTTCTGAGTCTTTTGTTCAAAGTAGATGCAGTTGTCAGTGAAAAATCAAGTATCAGTAGATGTGGGGTTTGGGGTCTGCCACCTAGCTGTATTCATTATTTATGATCATTATTATTATTGCCTTTATTGCATGCAGGGATTCCCTAGGTGAGCTCAGACAAGCCTGGGACTTGAAATACCACCAAGATGCTGATGACCCTCAAATTTACTTCCAGCCCAGTTTCTCTACTCACTGCAAACACATGATTCTCTTCTGTTCCTGCCCTTTCTGCTGGGCTATTTCAGCCACAGTGAGTCCAAAATGGAACTGCCCCTCTGCCAGCCTTTACACCCCAGTGAATGGTGCTCTGATCGGTCTGGTTGTCACAGTCCCAAAGCAGGGATCCCCTTCGATCCCTTCTTTCTCTTGTGGCCCTCTTCCAGTCACCCACACACCCTGCTGGCTCTCCTTCCAAAGTACCTCCTGAGTCTGTTTCTCTCCACCTGGTCCGAGCCCCCAGCATCTTTTGCCTCCAGGGTTCTCCCTCCCTGCCCTTCTGAATCAGGTGATTCCCATCTCCACCTCAAACATCCTGCCGTCACATGTAAAATAAGCTCGGTGCCGTGGCCTTTAGGTCCCCATGTGTTCTGACCCTTGCTTACCTCTGCAGCCCCGCCTCTTGCATACATGCGTGCTCAGCCACATCTGACTCTTTGAGACCCTCTGGATGGTAGCCACCAAGTTCCTTTCTCCTTGGGAATTCTCCAGGCCAGAATGCTGGAGTGGATTGCTGTGCCCTCCTCCAGGGGATCTTCCTGACCCAGGGATTGAACCCATATCTCTTATGTCTCCTGCACTGGCAGGCAGGTTCTTTACCACTAGCGCCCCTGGGAAGCTGCAACCCTGCCACCTCTTTGCGGTATTATTCTGGCTGCACTGAATTCTCTGGCCCTTTAACAGAGCAGGCTTGTTTCCATCTTGGGGTCTTTGCATTTGCTGTTCCCTCAGGGATACCGGAACGACTTCACTTTCACTTTTCACTTTCATGCATTGGAGAACGAAATGGCAACCCACTCCAGTGTTCTTGCCTGGAGAATCCCAGAAATGGTGGAGCCTGATGGGCTGCCATCTATGGGTTCACACAGAGTCGGACGCGACTGAAGCGACGCAGCAGCAGCAGCAGCAGCAGCAGCAGCAGGGATACCTAGACTGGCTCTTTCTCATCGGCAGGTTCCAGAGAGGCCTTCCCAGCTCACCTTGGTTTAAATATTCATGATACCACCCTTATCAGGGGCATCCTGCTTCAGTGTATATGCAGCACTTATAATTACCTGAAATTATTTCTCTCCTTTATTTCCTGATGTACAGTCTGCATGCGCTGGAGTCTGTGTGCACTGGAGCAGGAACCATTAATGGGCAGGTTCTGCTCTGAACAGGGCCTACTACAGTGCGTGGGACATTGTAGGCGCTCAGTAAGTACTTATTGATTGAATCCATGAACAAATGGTTTTCTGATTTCCGTAATAACCTAGCAAAGTAGGTTTCCTTTGTTCAGTTTTTAAGGAAGATGCAGTTCAAAGAACTCATAGCTTGCCTAAGGTCATCCAAGCTTGTAAGTGGCAGAGATGAAGTTCAAATCCAGTTTTGTCTGTTCCAACAGTATTCTCTAAAACCTTGCTACCTTGCCAAGACAAACCTGCTTGGGTGCTGCTCTCAAAAGAGAAAGTTTGAGATATCTCCTGGGAAGCTGTTCCTTAGTGGCCTCACGGTCACTCCTGGGGTCTCTGTGATACCATCTTCATCATCCTAGAAGCTGCAGGTAGGGAGCGAGCGTGAGTGTGTGTGTATGTGGGGAGGGGGCGTGGAATGCATAGTGGCTGCTCTAAGTCTCTGGGTTATAACCACAGGGGCCAAAATGGTGTAGCCTGTGATGGCTGGTGATCAGCCTGCTAAGGGGAATTAATATAGTTCATGGTATCAAGCTATTAATGCAACCAAGGGTAGTGTCAGCAGAAAGTCCAGACTGGAGTGAAGCCACGTGGGTGGGGCTATTTGACAGCAAGCCCCAGATGCTCTGTCACCAGGGGTGACACAGGGGCTGTTGGATTGCCCTTGAATCGCCTCTGATGCCTGCGTCTGCTCTCATGCCCATGTGGCAGGGACCCCGTCTGCTATAAAATTTGACTTTCTGGTCCTCTCCCACTACTCTGTTTGTCCTTGGGGCCATTCTGTTTGTTCTGGGCCTCACCTGGTCCCTTAGAATAAAGAAAACTTCTTACAACAAATAGACAAAGGATGGCTAGATTCGGGGTAACAACTCTGTCTCTCTAGGAGGGAACTGATGAATCCCCCACTGAGGGGTCTCTAGGACCCCTCACAGAGGAGCCTTGATGTGGTTTGCCTAGGCCTTTATAAGCACATTAGAAAAGAATTCCCACTCAAGGGAAAGGCCCTGTGCTCACAGACTTAGTTCTCCCTCCCATCGCCTCTTCTATTCCTTATAATTTGAATCATATGTAATTAATCAGGGGCTTCCCAGGCATCTCAGTTGTAAAAAAAAAAAAATCTACCTACCAACGCAGCACACATGGGTTTGATCCCTGGCTGGGGAAGATCCCCTGCAGGAAGAAAGGACAACCCGCTTCATTATTCTTGCCTGGGAAATCCCATGGACAGAGGAGCCTGGTGGGCTACAGTACATGGGGTCACCGAAGAGTTGGATACAACTTAGCAACTAAACAGCAACAAACAACAACAGCAGTTAATCAGATTGTGAAAGAGTCCAGGAACATTAAGCCGAATTTGCCATTTTCATGCAAAGCTGAGAGACATGGCTATTTCACACGTAGTGATTAGACATTTTTATGACCAACCTATCACATTACACACCACAGATTTCCCATAAATAAAGGGGAGCTAGAATGGGGCCTGCCAGTTGTATTACAATCCAGCGAACAATATCGTGGGCAGAGCGGTTTTTTCTTGACAGCTAATTTACTCAATTACATGAGTGATCATGTAATTTCCTGCTTAAGCTCCTTCAGTGACTTCCCATTAATTAGGATGATGGTGAATGCCACACAGCTCCCCTCCATCCTGGCATCAGAGCACCGTATGAGACCATTCCACGGGCCTCTGCCACCAGACTGGGTTCCCTTGAGACAGGGACCATGCTATTTTCTATATCCCTTGACCAGCACAGAACCTGGCATCCAGAGAGAGTGCTGCAGAGGCTAAGGGGATGGATGACCAAATGATTTGCTTGAGATCCTGGGGACCTTGGCTGTTGGGGATGGATGCGAGAAGGCCTTCCGGATGTGACATGGCTTGTGTTTCAGCTGTAATTCACAGTTCCATTTCTGGATATTTGACACATCACCTGAAAATTTCTGTCTCAGCCTACTCTGAACCCCTAACTTAGAATCCTGCTGACTTAACTTGGAGAAGGCAGTGGCAACCTATTCCAGTACTCTTGCCTGGAAAATTCCATGGGTGGAGGAGCCTGGTAGGCTGCAGTCCATGGGGTCGCTAAGAGTCGGACATGACTGAGTGACTTCCCTTTCACTTTTCACTTTCATGCATTGGAGAAGGCAATGGCAACCCACTCCAGTGTTCTTGCCTGGAGAATCCCAGGGACGGGGGAGCCTGGTGGGCTGCCGTCTCTGGGGTCACACAGAGTCGGACACGACTGAAGTGACTTAGCAGCAGCAGCAGCAGCAACTTAACTTCCCATGCTGTGACAAAGATGGGGAGAACACAAGCCAATTCATGCCCTCATGGAGAGAGCGGAGAGAGAGAGGCCCAGGAGAGGGAGAGAGATGAGAGCGACGGGGGGTTTCTCCAGGCAGGGGTTTCTCCAGGCAGGGGTTTCTCCTCTCTCCTGGTTCCCTCGTGCTCTGTGTGACCTGGACATCCTGCTGCCCTGAGCGTGAGAAAGAATTTGGCCTTTACTCAGGCCACCCTTATCCCACATCAGAGAACATTTTTCTGGGGTGTATTTGCCGCATCTGAGCCGCCCAGATGGCTTTGAGACTCATAGTGAATTTATCTGTATTCTAGTAGTCAGCCTCAGGGATCATTTTCCCTCCAGTCTGCGTGTCAGCCGTAGGAGTGAATATGCTTCTCGAGAAACAGCAGTGGGGACTGCGGCTGTCAGCTCACGAGACTGTTCAGAGCCGCCTGTCCTGAAGCCAGGAGGTGGTTCTGCCCTGCCCCGCCTTCTGCTCTTCTGGAGAAACCGGACTGGCACCGATGGCCGTTAAATGACGACCCCTTCGTACATCTGGGCCAGAGGGTGGTGGCAGACTGTGTCCCTCGAATCCCTGAGAAGGGACGGTTGAGGTGAGTTGATGGGCAATGGAAGAGCCTCCAGT
>SJYV01001333.1:4300-18650 GCA_006410875.1 Neotragus pygmaeus | reverse complement strand
GGGCCCTGGCTGCCTGCTAGAAGACCTGGAAAGTTCCCACTTCTATTCAAATATTATTAATGCGACGGGAAAGAGCCATTTCACAAGCTTTCTTATAAATAATTTGTGCCCTGAATGTGGCTTTGTGTGCACCAAGCCTCTTCCCTTTCTCGCTAACCCCACACACACCTCTGATTGTGTATCTCCTCACTGGCAACCTCAGGAGCCCAGGATGACTATTTTTTTCTTGACCAATTTGAAATGATTGTGTGGGAGGTTCATAAGATAGGCCGGAGAACTTCAGAAATCCCTGCAAGTCAATGCTGATCTCTGATGTAGGTCTTCAAAGAACTCCTTTTAAAGGTTCCGGGGTAGAAGATTCAACTTTGCTATTTTGATTGGATGTTCATAGGATTCATCTCATCCCCCGCTTTTTTTTCACTTCCAGATAATATAAGAGAATGTGAAGGCTCCCAGGGAAAGAAACCAAGTCCAATCAATTTCTATTACCCGACTCCTTTCTTTCGTGTGTAAGATAGAAAAAAACAGAGCAAAATGTCTTTCGGTGATTACCAGCCTTTGCATGGAAACCAGGGCTTGCTGAGTGAGAGAGGGCAGAGGACCGCAGCAAAGGAAGCTGGTTGTTGATGTCGCCAAGCCTGTTTACTAGCCCACCCTTCCCCATCGGTGAATGATGGGGAATGATGCACCCATTTTGCCTGCCTTTATAAGCCCGTGGCTTTTAGAAATTACTTACTTATTTTTGGCTGTGCCGGGTCTTTGTTGCTGCCAAGGCTTTTCCCTAGTTGCAGCGAGCGGGGGCTCCTCTCCGGTTGGGGTGCGCGGGCTTCTCCTTGTGGCGGCTTCTCTGCTGGGGAGCATGGGCTCCAGGGAGCTCGGGCTTCAGGAGTCGTGGCTCACGGACTTAGTTGCTTTGTGATGTGTGGAATCTCCCCAGGCCAGGGATCGAACACGCGTCTCCTGCATTAGCCAGCCGATTCTTTACCACTGACACACCAGGGAAGCCCCTCATTTCACTTTTTTAAAATTAATTTTCATTGGAGTTTAGTTGCTTTGCCTCGCTGAGTTAGTTTCTGCTGTACAGTGAAATTGAATGCAGTTTTAGTCACCCAGTCACGCCCTACTCATTTAGACCCCATAAACTGTAGCCTGCCAGGCTCCTCTGTCCATGGGATTCTCCAGGCAAGAATGCTGGCGTGAGTAGCCATATGTTTACATCTATGCCCTCTTTTTTGGATTTCCTTCCCATTTAAGTCCCCACAGAGCATGGAGTAGAGTTCCCTGTGTAGGGTCTTGTTAGTTATCTATTTTATACATAGTGTCAGTAGTGTACACGTCAATCCCAATCTCCCAATTCAACCCCCCATTTTACTTTTGACATTGGGTGTGCCCAATATATTCTCCTTCGTCTCTTATATTTACAGGAACATGTGCTATTTACATGATCTTTAAGAGACCTTTCGGATCATTGAGTAGAGAAATTTTAGAACAAAGTTTGACCTTAGAAACCATCTTCTTCACCTCTTCAATTTTCAGAAGAGGAAACAATCTGGAGAGAAATGTCTTACCTAAGAACATACGCTGAATTAGCTGTGGGAAGAATTAAGCTCAACAAAGAACAGAGAAATGCCCAGTAGGCTGCTGGAAACACCAGCCACGTGGGAAGCACCCATGAGCTCGCCACCCTCCGTTATTTAATTCATTACTAAGCGCGCAGGTGCGTGGCAGCCCTGGGGAATGAAGAACTCTCACCGGTGGGTGTCAGGGAGTGCGTGCTCAGAGGGAACCGATGACAGGTGCTGACGTGACATTTCCAGAAGAGAAAGACAATGAAGGGGGTGATTTTTATTGTTCCCATTTTGGGGTAGAGAAACCAAGGGTTAAATTCCCTTTTTCAGACATTTTATGGAATGTGATACCGACTGTGGGCTTCCTATCAGGACCCAGTAGCCAGGTTAGCCTGATGGGCCAACGAAGAGAAAGGTATTCACGATGCACTGTGATCTCCCTCTCAGCCTCAGAAAACCAAGAGCAGAAAGAGTCCAGGGCTCACCTGGGTGGCGCAGTGGATGGGGTGGGGACAAGCTATCGGGAGTGAGGAAGGAGGTCTAATCGGGGAGAGAAGGAAGTGGCCGAGGAGAGAGGAGTCTTTGTGGTTACAGAGGAGTCCTGTGGTGGGTGGAGCCCGTGGGGGCAGGTGGGGCTGGAGTCTAGTTTGTGCTGTTCGCCAAGCGTGCACCCTGGTGTGCTGTGAGATCACCCCTGAAGGCTTCTCTCACGTGCACACGAGTCTCCTATAGGCTGGAGGCAGCGCTGCTGCTGGCTCAGTGCTGAAGGACGGGGATGGAGCGAGTGTCTGGTCCAGGCAGACACTGCTTTTACTTTCCCTTTCTAAAATTTTATTTTATTTATTTTTTATTTTTGGCTGAACTGCTGCGCGTGAGCTTTCTCTAGGTGCCGCGACCAGGGGCTGCTCCCTACTGGTGAGGCGTGGGCTTCTCACCACAGTGGCCTCTCCTGTTGCGGGGCATGGGCTCTGGGGGGCAGGGTCAGGAGCTGCAGCCCATAAGCTCAGTAGTTGCGGTTTGCAGGCTCCCGAGCACAGGCTCAATGGTTGTGGCACGTGGGCTGCCCTGCTTCAGAGCATGTAGGATCCTGCCGGACCAGGGATCGAACCCGTGTCCCCTGCATTGAGGTGGAATCTCACTGACTGGATCCCCAGGGAGATTCCCCAGGAAGAGATTTCTGAGTGAGCTTCCGAGTGAGCAGTTCATCGGATCCCAGCACATCCTTTGGGTTCTGCTGCCCAAGTCCGCATCTCTCCTAGGTCCCTCTCAAAATTCCTTCCAAGGTTTCCCACTGTGGGTCTCAAACGAGAGGGCTGAAGCATTCCGGACATTTCAGCAGGGTCTACAGCAGTGCGTGCGCGTGTGTGTGTGTGTGTGTGTGTGTGGAGTGAAGGCTGCTGGCTTGAGAGACAAAGTAGGTTTTCAGTTCAAATTCCTGCCTGGGGTTAAGTTTCATTTTCGCTGGTAGGGGTGGCCATACCACCAATGATGTTTACAAATTGCCACAGATCCAATTCGGGTCTAAACCATGGCCCCTTGGAGGGGTTTCTCTTGCCGCTACACAGACCCAGTGACCTCAGAGAGCATGGTAAGCTGGAGAGGGAGCCATGAAGAGAGACTCGGAGAAAAGCTGCTGGCAACAGAGTCCTGCTGCTGGGCGCCGTGTGTGTGCACAGCTCAGCGGAGGGAGGCAAGCAGAGGAAAAGAACGGAGCCGAGCTGAACTCCAACTTTGCAGGCCTGGACCCTCTTAAGTCACCATTGAAAAGTCATTAGAAATCTGGCCGAAGAGCAGGGTGCAGATTGCCAAGAGAGGGCACAAAACCCCCTTTTCTTCCCCACAATACCTGTAATGAAGTGGAAGGGCGGGGGTGGGGCTGCGAAACAGATTTCCTGCCCTAACTAAAGTCTCTTTTCAGCCTGGTTTGCCACAGTTTTACACTGTCTTCGAATTTACATTCACGTGTTTGTTAACCATGCTTCAGGGTAATGAGACGTTTTTATCCGTCTGACCTCAACCTTTGCCATATGGTACTTCGAACTGTTGAATCCAGTCGGTCAGTCGAGCAGAGGCAGGGGGTGGGCGGGGGTGGGTGAATGTTCAGACTCGTCCCTCAATAGCACACAGTGAAGGCGGTCCTGTCCCCAGCTCTAGGGAGTCTGTTCCCACAAAGGCATTTCAAAGGGGAAAATGCCCTGGTGCGAACTTGCAACCTTTGCAAAGGCTAAGTCCCGTATGATGATTGNGGGGGGGGGGGGGGGGGGGGTGAATGTTCAGACTCGTCCCTCAATAGCACACAGTGAAGGCGGTCCTGTCCCCAGCTCTAGGGAGTCTGTTCCCACAAAGGCATTTCAAAGGGGAAAATGCCCTGGTGCGAACTTGCAACCTTTGCAAAGGCTAAGTCCCGTATGATGATTGGTGCTGCCTTTCACGTTTTCTCCGGATAAGTTAAAGGAATCTGTGGGTCCTTGGCAGCAGATGGCAGGCCTATAATTTGACTGTTTTGCAGGACCTGGGGTCTGGGTGTGTGAGTTCCCCGAGGTCGGGGACCTCGTCTGATTAGGGGTTCAGGACACCGCTTCCCACTCTCTGGGGCTTAGCGCATATTAACTTTCCAGGACAAAATGAACCAGCTTCCCAAGGCAGGACTCAGCTCTGCCCATTGTGAGGAAGGCAGGGAGAGGACTTGGTGGGTGAGGATCTCAAAAGTTAACCCAGGTTTATCATCCTGATGCGGGACAAACTCAGATATGCAAAGTAAATGTTTCCCCGAGTGTGAACCACCAGTGAAGAGAGAGAGAGAGAGACTAATAAGTTGACAGTTGGAGGCCAGGGAGGGAGTGGTTTTAGATGATCTCTTAGTCTTATTGGTTTATTATTACAAGGCCACTGGGAGAACTGGGAGAGAAACTTAGGCTAATGCCACTGTGTCTGCAAAGCTCTTCTGTCCATGGGATTCTCTAGGCAAGAGCACTGGAGTGGTTTGCCGTGCCCTCCTCCTGGGCATCTTCCTGACCCAGGGATCCAACCTGCAGCTCCTGGTGTCCTGCAATGCGGGCAGATTCCTTGTCGCTGAGCCACTAGAGAAAGGCATGCCCAGCAGTCTTAAAGCAATAGGCTCTTCATGCGTGTTCCCTTCTCTTCCCTACCTAGGCAGGAGCACACTCAAACTCATACAGACAGATTTTTATCTTATTCCCCGTGATTTCCCATGAGAGACAAACGTATAGATCCCTCACCCATCTACGTGTCTCAGCCATCTTTCTCTCCTAGGGTTTATCATCCTGACTGCTTATCTGCAGGGCAATGCTACTACCTAGTTTATTATTGGTGGATGAGGATTTAGAGTAACTGACCTTCAGAGACGGCTCCCAGTCTGATGATCGTCTCTGTGGCCACTCATTCACGAATAAGTTCAGACTGGGTGCTAACTATGCAATAGGTGCTGATGAATAGCAATGATGGAAATAAAGAAACCCTGGCTATCTACAGTTCGATCAAAGAATTACCCTTTTTTCTGTGTCTTGTGGTCCACTGTGACGGTGTGTGCTTCTTTCCCTACGTGCCCAAGGAAGTATTCATTAGTCGTCCTGTGTATACGGAATACCCCCTGGGTCCATGCTCTAGTGTTCTCTGAAAGATCTAGCTCTGGGTTGCACTATGCTGTGCCCATCGTGGTCAGATGAGACACCTAGCATCTCTTGTCCTCTGAGGACGGATGGTTTGGNTTAGTCGTCCTATGTATACGGAATACCCCCTGGGTCCATGCTCTAGTGTTCTCTGAAAGATCTAGCTCTGGGTTGCACTATGCTGTGCCCATCGTGGTCAGATGAGACACCTAGCATCTCTTGTCCTCTGAGGACGGATGGTTTGGGAAGAAACTCCTTACATGGACAGCAGAGCTCAGCCCTGCCCCGCCCCCAGAAGGTCAAACATCAGTTCTGTAAACTCCTGAAAAATGCATCTTGTTGCTTCTTTCCGCAGCGCATTCCCTCGCTCCAGCTTGACAGAAGCGAACTCAGCCCTCGTGGCTTCCAATCGGAATCTAACTTCTTCTGCGGAACTTGCATTAACTCCCAGCAGGAACACTGCCTGCAGCTTTTTGGTTTTTGTTTTTCTCCTCAGTACTTGCTCTGAAAGCCTCCTCTCCCCTTAATGGATCAATTTTCTTGTTCAGAAACAGACATAATCAGACCTACCGCTCGGTAGCCTCTTCGAGAAAGCATTTGCTCCGTCTGCTTAGACAGGCATTCGGTTCCACGCCCCCACCCCTCCCAGCGTTGTTTTCCTTTTTCCAAGAAAAATTAAACGACTGAGTATGAGGGTGTTAAAACGAGGTCGTATTACTGCTAGGCATTTAATTGAGACACTTGCTAATGTGTCCTTTGAACTCTCAGTTTCCCCTTTCCCTGAGGAATTGCTGATACTTTGCTTTAATGGCAGCATAAAAATCTCAGTTTGACTCCTGGTGGCATTATTTGGGCTTTAAGAATGCAAATTGGTTTTACTGCATTCATTGGCCTAGTGGTTCTGCAGCCACCACATCCAAGTAACTGAGTGTTCAGAGAAAGTTCCTAACTTGGAAGCTTCTTAGCTCTTGGGATCCCGCTGGCCGTGACAACTCCCATCATTTCACGAGGCTGATCTGGAGTCAGTGCAGACAGTTCCCAACAGACGATGGTGCGACTCGGGATTTTTCAACTTTGAGATGGTATAGGCTTCCCTGGTGGCTCAGTGGTAAAGTCCGCGTGCCAGTGCTGGAGACACGGGTTCCATCCCTGGTCTGGGAAGGTCCCAACTAAGCCCGTGCACCACAACCACTGCTGTACTCTAGAACCCTCGAGGCCTGACTAGTGAAGCCCGAGTACCCGGAGCATAAGCCCCGCAACAAGAGAGGCCGCCACAATGAGAAGCCTTCATAGCAATGAAGACCCAGCACAGCCGAACAAATAAGTACTTAAAAACATGGTGCAAAACTGATATGCTTTCAACAGAAGCCATGCTTTGAATTTTCAATCTTGATCTCTTCCTAGGCTCGTGGTACGTGGTACATCCTCTCTTGTGGTGCAGGCAGCAGCTCCCAGTCAGCCCCACGATTATGATGGTAAACAACTGCTACAACCATCTGGACCCACACACCCATTCTGGATTTCGTTTTCAGTACAGTATTCGATAAATTACATGGGATAGTCAACACTTTAAATGGCCTTTGTGTTAGACGATGTGGTGCAGCTACGGGCTAATGTAAGTGTTCTGTGTATGTTTCAGGTAGGCTAAGCTCTGGTGTTTGATAAGCTGGGTATATTAAGTGCATTTTGGACTTAACGACGTATTTGACTTACAATGGATGTATTAAAATGGAACCCCATTGAAACCCATTTTTGTATTTCAAAAAAAGATGGCAGAGGGTGAAAACTGCTCCCTCTGGATAATGAATCACGGTGCTGGGGAGGGGTGGGCTTTGGAGCCAGATACACCTGTCTGTGCCTTTGCCCCTTTCTTTCCTCAGCTTTGAGGAGACGCAGCAACTCCCCAGCCTGAGTTTTTGCATTTACAAAACCTAAGCTGTAGAATAGACTTCCCAGGTGGCGCTAGTGGTAAAGAACCCACCTCCCAATGCAGGAGACATAAAAGACCAGGGTTTGATCCCTGGGTGGGAAGGATTCCCTGGAGGAGGGCATGGCAACCCGCTCCAGTATCCTTGCCTGGAGAATTCCATGGACAGAAGGGCCTGGTGGGCTGTAGTCCATGGGGTTGCAAAGAGATGGACATGACTGAAGTGACTTATCAGGTAAGCTGTAGATACAAACCTCCGTTGATAACTTGGTTGGACAAAGAAGATAACTTTAAAAAATTTTCATTGATGACTTTCCATTCTATGATAAGACTGTATCCTAAGANTGGGGTTGCAAAGAGATGGACATGACTGAAGTGACTTATCAGGTAAGCTGTAGATACAAACCTCCGTTGATAACTTGGTTGGACAAAGAAGATAACTTTAAAAAATTTTCATTGATGACTTTCCATTCTATGATAAGACTGTATCCTAAGATATAGTACTTAAAACAATATAACTTTTATCTAAAATGGGGTCAACTATTATAAGACCCCATTCTGTTGACATGGCAGTGACTTAATCACAGCTGATTTAGGGATCCTCCTCTCTCTTCCTCCCCCCCTTCTTTCTTATAGAATAGAGCTTTGGGGAGATCCCCTCTCGCCCTAGCCATCACCTGACCACAGAAAGATGACAGTGTTCTTTGCCCCACCTAGATCTGGGTCATCCATCTAACTGAGCCTGCCCCGAGTGACCCTTGCTTCTTTCCAGATAGACTTACCAGGTTCTGTATTTCTCATGTTTTGCATGAGACTCTTACAATGATTTTGCTGCTCCCAGGCAACACTGGTGCATAAAAGTCTCTGTCATGCTGTGAAGGTACCTTTGTCTTGACTCACACATTTCTCTCTGGGGCTCTTACCATCTCCTGGGGTGGGGAGGGGTGGTCTGCTGGTCAGTACGTGCAGGACACCCTCTCTGGGGCCCAGGAAAATCTGCTATCAAACATCTCTCTAGCTGTCTTCCCTCTCCTCAGCTGGAAAGAAGCCTTTCAAGTCTCCAGATAAAGCTCTGCTCCTAAAATTCCCTCCACTTGAACATTTAACCTATGCACAAGGTCTTTTTTTTTTTTTTTGCCCAAGATCTGTTGAGTCTTATAAGAACACTGAACTTTTAGAACAGAATGGCAGAATATTCTTTTTTTCTTGCTTTCTCCTCTGTCTCTTACCTTGTATTATCTGCCCGCTAAGGTGATGGCTCGCAGAGTTGGACACGACTGAACGACTTCACTTTCACTTTCACAAGGTGATGGCTATTGGCTGATCCAGCTCTTGAACTGGGAGCAGAGAAGAGGTGAAAAAAGTGAGCTATCAGGGGAAAAAATAGAAAACCGATTAAGAATTCCAAATATCCTCCTGTCACACGGGGATAATGATGTCCTATAGGATTGTCAGAGAGCTCAGGCGCGAATGTGAAACGCTCAGTGCTGAGATTCTCAGCGAACAGAGAGCAGGGTGCGAGCTGTCTCTCCTCCCCTCCTGGTCCAGGGAGGTGAGGGAGGCAGGCTGGGTGTCCTTTTTTGCTGATGAAACCTGTGTCTTGTTTTGACTTCCTTATCTCAGTGTTCTTTCCTTACTCATTTGTTCATGTCAGTGATTAGGAAACTCCTTGAATTCCTTTCTTTTACCTCTCTTTTCCTAATCAACCCCCCCCCCCCGATCCAATCAGTGGTGAAGCCTTGATGATCCTGTCCTCAGCGTCCCTTCTCTCTCTGTGTCTCTATATTTCTTCTCCCATCTTTTCTCTGAAGTGATACCATAGTCTGAGCCCTGATATCCTAACCTCCGCTCTTCCTCATCTTTAATTCTCTCCCCACAAGTAGCCTGAGGTGCTTATTAAAACTCCCTAGCACTGGAGGAGCCTGGTGGGCTGCCGTCCATGGGATCGCGAAGAGTCGGACACGACTGAGCGACTTCCCTTTCACGTTTCACTTTCCTGCATTGGAGAAGGAAATGGCAACCCACTCCAGTGTTCTTGCCTGGAGAATCCCAGGGATGGGGGAGCCTGGTGGCTACCGTCTATGGCATCGCACAGAGTCAGACACGACTGAAGCGACTCAGCAGCAGCAGCAGCAGCACCTCTCATTGACTTGGCTTGCATGGTCCGGTGAAAGGGAGATGTGAACGTCATGAAGTGGTCTTTGAGGTGCTGTGTGCTCTGATTCTGGCTGCACCTCGAGCATCCCTCCATCCCCCTCTGCGCACTTCGGAGGCCCCAGCTCCAGACCCCGTGTGCCCTCTCATTGGTCCCGTCTCCCAGCCAGCACCGTTGAAGATCCCCACTTTTACATCAGGTCCCTGTCCTGTCCCCTGACTTGCTCACTTCCTCAGATGCTCTGACCCTCGCCTCTGAAAAGCGGGAGCCGTGCCTTCTGAGCTCCCTGAGTCTCCTCGTGTCCTCCTCTTAAATGCCTTTCTCTTCGTGGGTCTGTGACTCCTCTCCCACATTGAACAGACATCCCCACGTCCTTTCCTGGGCCAGGCTCCTGGTCCTCCTGACCTAGAGTCTCCAGATCAAATATGGGATGCCCAGGTGAACTGAACTTTCAAGTAAATAACGAACACGTCTTTTAGTACAGGTCAGTCTCAAGTACTGCACGAGGGATACTTAAGCTAAAAAAGATTCACTGTTTCTCAGAAATTTAACTGAATATCGTGTTGTTTTCTTTGCTAAATCAGGCAACTCGACCCCTACCTCTTTAAAATGGTTTCCCTCCTCCTTCTCCCCTTCCACTGGATGCTCTCCCCCAACTTTAACTTCTTCCCAAGCTACTTCCACTGAAAAACTCTCAGACTCAAGCAAACTATTCCCGTGATTCTATTCTCCTTTAAGCTAGGTCCCCAACTCTGTGGTCTAAGATCTTTTTCGGCTTTCTTACCTGCCACCTATTCTTCAGTCCTTTGTGGTATAGTTTCTGTTTTCACCACTCAACAGACTTCTTAAATATCACAAATACTTTCTAAACTCCCTCTTGCAATCTTCGTATTCAATGAGGCTTCTCCTCCGAGTGTCCTGCAGATATCTCCCCTTATACACTCTCTGCTCTCAAATATTCAACAGTTAACTTTATTGTTTTTAAAATATTCATTTGTTTTGCTGCCCTGGGTCTGAGCTGTGGCATGCAAACTCTTGGTTGAGGCATGTGGGATCTAGTTCCCTGATCAGGGACTGAATCCGGATCCCTCGCATTGGGAGCTTGGAATCTTAGCCCCTGGACCACTAGGGAAGTCCCTCAACAGTTGACTTTAAATTGCCTCTGTAATTTATCCAGAAAGACTACTCTAATTGTAATTTAAAAGTGTTTACACAGATTTAGTTGTTCAGGCTGGAACCCATGGAATCACTTTCCTAATTATTTATCATTATGTCTATAATTGGTTACCAGGTTTGATGGTTTCTATTTCTTTTTTGGTTTTCTCTTCTTCATTACCTCTCTGTTCCAACTTTAGGTTAGACTTCTATAATTTCTTCCTTGAATTAGAAGTATTTTCAAGTCAAAGGGGATACAATATTTTGTGCATCCTATTATATATCATATATATGTGTGTATATACATCTCTTTATATATGTATACACACACACACACACACACACCTAATTAACCTCAAGGAATATGCCAGTTTTTAACTCTTATCAGTAAGGGATGCTGTCATTAATTTTAAGGAATCCTTGGCTACACTACTTGTTGCTTTGTAAAACAACTTTGGCAATTCAATAGGTTAAAATGCCATTTCAGTGTTTTAATTGCATTACTAAGAAAGGTGAATATTTTTTAATCCTTCAGAAAGAAAAACTCGAAGTAAGAAAACTTGAAGCTGAATCTAAATCTCCTGCTTAAAATTCTTCTTTGCTTCCCATTGCCAAAGGGATGAAATCTAAAACCCTTTGGTATGGAATTTAATGCTTTTCACTATCTGGGGCCCAAATATTTTCCCAAATTTTATTTCCCATTACCTTCTCTCCACATGCTGAGTTTTGGGAATATAGAGGGAGAGTTGAGATGATAAATTCTTTGAGCTCAGAAAATCCTCATAAATCAGCTTTAATTCTAACTCTAGCACCTAGGAGGTGTTTAGTGGGTGGCAGGGTGATGGCTGAGCATGAGATGGATGGGAATGAAGGGTTTAGAGGAGAGAAGGACAAGGATATATTAGACCAAGAAATAGCAATTGTTTGTTCGATAATGTGTTGGATGTATTCTAGGATTTATGGCCCTGAAATGCCTGTTCTCCATAATGCTGCCCATCTGCGGATAAAATATTATATAAAAGTAGGTGATCTAAGACAATTCACAAAGACGCCCACATCATTGTACACGCGGATAAAATCTTCATCAATATACCAGGAAAAGTGAGGAAGCCATTTTCTTGAGGCCGTAACAATAGCCATCCCGTCACTGCAATCGTTGGACAGTCTTTTTGCTAGCTAGAACCGACAGGAGTACTAGCTCACTGCAGGGTTTGCCAAACTTTTCTCCTTCTTCCCGCTCCGTGTCAGCAGCAGGCACCCCGGCTGCGCACAGCCCTGGTGGACCGTCTCTTCCTGAGCACGTTCTCTCCCGGGGCTCCCTGAACAAGCCCCTTTCTGTCTGCACCGCCGGCAGAGGGCGGCGCCGCGAGCGTCCCTGTGGCGCCCTCTAGGGGCTTTAGGATGTACAGCCGTCAAGGAGCTGCTTTCCTTGAATTGAGATAGGCCAACCGCGTGTGCAAGCCCACATCATGATGCAACAACTCTGTACCACCAACTTTCCGCGGGTGCAAGACTCTTGCCTTCTGTACGGCTCAGGCAGGATCTGAGTCCATTGTGGAGGGGACTTGGCAATAACCCCCAACCTCTCCCCTTTTGTCTTAGGGCTCAGAGTCCTTCACGTTATCTCATCGTTGCACAGAGAAGTGTAAATTCAATTCTAGTAGAATGACGCTGATTTCAATGGGTGGTTTACAGTCTATGCTACAAGACTACCAATTTGTAATAATAGGCTACATATTTGCATTAATTGTGGTGTAAGGGAACATACAGTAGTTCAGCGTGGTGGGACAGTAGCTGATGGACCTGATTTATGAAAGTAAAGAGCGATGTCATCCAGCCAGTAACCTTTGTCTTCTGAGGCTGCTTCCTTTTTTAGGCTGAATGAATGACTATTATGGCTCGGGCTTATTTTACTTACAGGGGGAAAAAAACCAATCGTGAGATGCCGAGAGACTCTTTCCCTGAAGTCCCAGCCTCTCTGCGACACAGCCCTGCTCAGCTGTCAATCTGATGCCCAAGTTGTCACTTTCCTCCTGCTCCTCCCTCCCTGGAGCCTGATGGAGTCTCCTTGAGGCAGCTGCAGGACTGACAGATAGACATGCTGGGGAGCGGAGCCATTTGAGGCAGCCACGTGAGGCGTGGAAACTGATTTATAGGTACGTTTTTCCCCCCAGGGGAAAATGGATTTTATTATTTTCCACCTCAGGTGAGGGGGAAAACCTCTGGGCTTGACCTTGGAAGGTTGTCGGCTATAATAGCGCTGGCCTAAATGCTGATATAGAGTAAAACCTCATTAAATCAATATTGGTTATTCAAATTCATGCTTGATTGGAAGCAACTGCTTTCCCTCCACTGCCTGATGGCCCACTGTTCTTTGAACAAAAATTGTAGCTCCTCTCAAGTCAGTGAAGCTGGTGAAGTTTTCCTGGTCCTTGGAGATGTCAATTAATAAATTTTTTTTTAATTTTTCAAATAGCAGACTGTTCTGAGACACTGTGTCCAATATTGATTAGGATCTATTACTGTCACACGTAAGTTTATTAACAAAAAAAAATCTTGTCTGTTTCAGTAAAAATGTCATGCATTTTTTTCCTTTCCATTTACACAGGTGTTATGGTGTCTGCTTATTGGAATAAATAAGCTTATGGGTCCCTAGGCAAATAGAAGTTATGTAAATAAACAGCCATGGCTAATTATCCGTAGCAATTGGAATGCAGACGGATGAACCCTATCATTAGTCTAAAGGCATCTTTTAGCCAGAGTGAGGCCAGGCTGAAGGAAGTGGGGTTGGGGGGTGAGATGTGGGTCACGGATGACCTTGGACGAGTTCACCTCCCATCTACTCACCGNTGCAGACGGATGAACCCTATCATTAGTCTAAAGGCATCTTTTAGCCAGAGTGAGGCCAGGCTGAAGGAAGTGGGGTTGGGGGGTGAGATGTGGGTCACGGATGACCTTGGACGAGTTCACCTCCCATCTACTCACCGCCAAACCAAACCAATGGTAGCAGACACTCTGTGTGTGTGTGTGTGTGTGTGTGTGTGTGTGTGTGTGTGTGCCCACGCTCAGTTATGTCTGACTCTTGTAACCCCATGGACTGTAGCCTGCCAGACTTCTCTGTCCATGGGGATTCTCTAGGCAAGAATATTGGAGTGGGTTGCCATTCCCTTCTGCAAGGGATCTTCCCAATCTGGGGATCAAACCCGCATCTCCTGCACTGAAGGTGGATTCTGTGCCCACTAAGCCACCTAGGAAGCCCAGCAGACATTATCAGTGGTCATTTGGGTTTTCAAAAAATGGATACTGAAGTGTTTCAGAAGAGAGTAGGTGGGTATTCTGGTTAATCCACAAATGAATAAACAGCAGTTAGTTGTATGTTTATCTTCCTAATCAATCTGGAAAGTTCCAGATTTATAATATGGCCCACAGACAATTGGAATGCTGGGCCCTTCCTGGCCCTAGGAGGCAGTACTGGCTATTGGTGCATTAATCATCCATTGACTAGAAAGTCTTTAGGGTTTAATGGGCAGACTGTTGGATGGAATGCCTGCTTCTTATCACCCCTTCTTTCTTTCCTTAAGACCCTTGCTCTGGTTGAAGCCAGGGTAGTGCCCCTTGTTTATGTCCTCATCCTGCCTCTCTCGTCTCCAGTCCCTCCTAATTCCCAGCTCTCTACTGTGGAGAAGGCAATGGCACCCCACTCCAGTACTCTTGCCTGGAAAATCCCATGGACAGAGGAGCCTGATGGGCTGCAGTCCATGGGGTCTCGAAGAGTCGGAGACGACTGAGAGACTTCACTTTCCCTTTTCACTTTCCTGCATTGGAGAAGGCAATGGCAACCCACTCCAGTGTTCTTGCCTGGAGAATCCCAGGGACGGGGGAGCCTGGTGGGCTGCCGTCTATGGGGTCGCACAGA
>SJYV01001329.1:968350-1001528 GCA_006410875.1 Neotragus pygmaeus | reverse complement strand
CTTTTTGTTTTATAGCTATCGTTGTAGCACAGGAGTTTGCAAACTACTGTACGTGGGCCAAACCTGACTTGCCATCTGTCTGTGTAAATTAAGTTTCATTGGAATACAGCCATTTCCATTTGTTTATGTATAGTCTATGGCTGCCTTTGTGTTGGTATGGGTTTGAGCTAATTCTCACCACCAAGGCAAATAATCTTCTGAGGACACCACTCGGTGTTCCATGGAGCAGGAAGTAGCTCCACCCTGGCTCACAGGAACATGAGATAATCCGTCTTTTGCATGTTCCAGGAATTCTTCAGTCTGCTCCTTTCCAGTGGCTCTTTCAGTGGCTTCAGGTGATTTCCTCCTCTGTGTGCAGTTTAGACAAAGATTTGAATAAATACCTCTGCAGACCTGCAGAGCCCTCTGATGTATTCTGAAATTGTCCTTTGATTTTCTCAATTCTCATCTCTCTCTCTTCAACTAGGCAAGTTCACCAGGCTGTTTGGGTTCTCCTCTGAGCTATGAACCTGAAAACCCTGTCCATCACTAAGCTGGGTCTATCACAAGCCTCACCTTGTTTCTTTCTCTTATGAATTAATGTCCTAGGCTTCTTTGCTACTCAATGTTTGAACACTATAGTTTCCTATTTTCGTTTGTTTTTCTATTTAAAGCCATCTCGTCAGTGTGATCACTCTTATTTCCACATGGCCAAAAGCAGAAATCTGTTAAGTTTTGATATATAGAATTTTCATCATTGCCAGTTCTANGTTTGTTTTTCTATTTAAAGCCATCTCGTCAGTGTGATCACTCTTATTTCCACATGGCCAAAAGCAGAAATCTGTTAAGTTTTGATATATAGAATTTTCATCATTGCCAGTTCTAGATATTTTCTAATTTGCAAATTTTTGATTCACAGTTTTAGGCTGTATTCCTTAAATTCTAAACATACAAGTTTTCAGTTATTTTTATCTAATTGCATTGTATTGAGAGAACATGCTGTGTATGGTTTCAGTCCTTTTGTAATAGTTGAGATTTCTTTTACTGATCACTATTTGGATGATTTTTGTAAATGTTCTGGATGCACTTTACCTGTGGCAGTCTGTAACAGGATTCTTTATATATTCATTATCAAGTTTGTTAATTGTGCTGTTTAAATATCCTGTATCCTTGCTGATTTTTTTTTTTTTTTGCCTGTTCTATCAATTACTAAGAGAAGATGTAATCCATCTACTATGATTGTGACTCTACCTATCCTTACTTTTAAGACATTTTGTTCAAGTACATTAAATAACTGGAGGTGTTCTAAAAACCTATTCTTTCAATCTTTGTCTTTTATATAAAACAATTTTCTTACTTACATGGAATATGGTTACTATTCTATAAAATTATGTAGGTTTTAGGTTTCTTTTTGATTCTCATGTTTTGCTTTTTTCTCTGAACATAAATTTCAGGTGTTAAGTGTTAGTCGCTCAGTCATATCTGAGTCTTTGAGACCCTTGGACTGTAGCCAGCCAGGCTCCTCGGTCCATGGGACTTTTCAGGCAAGAATAGTGGAGTGAGTTGCCATTACCTCCTCCAGGGGATCTGCCCAACACAGAGACTGAACCCATGTCTCCTGTGTCTCTTGGGCTGCAAGCAGATTCTTTACCTGCTGAGCCATCGGGAAAGCCAAAAAATAAATTTCAAAGGTTACTTTTATCAACTAGCTGCTACAGCCAACAACCAGCCCCAATTTAAAATAAGCTTCAAACAACAATCATTTATTATTTCGTAAGCTCTGTGAGCTTCTGGCCTGGGGCAGCATGGTTGATCGACGCAGTCTGCTAGTAGGGCTGGACAGTATAAGACCTCATTCACATATCTGGCAGTTGGCAGCCTGTTTGGTCTTGAGGTGGGAGCAGGGCTCAGCTGGAATTACCTTTCTTTGCTCATCCTCCAATAGTCCGGGATTCTTCACATGGTAGTNGACGCAGTCTGCTAGTAGGGCTGGACAGTATAAGACCTCATTCACATATCTGGCAGTTGGCAGCCTGTTTGGTCTTGAGGTGGGAGCAGGGCTCAGCTGGAATTACCTTTCTTTGCTCATCCTCCAATAGTCCAGGATTCTTCACATGGTAGTCTCAGTGAGAGATGGCAAGCTCCAACGCATAGCAAGTTTTTAGTCCTTGGTTTTGTCCTATTTGCTATTTGTCTCAGTGGCCAAAACAAATCATAGGGCCAAACCAGATACAACAGGTGAAGATAGGCTCCACCTCTTGATGAGAGAAGTAGCAAGGTTAGAGTGCAAAGGGGGAGAGCACAAGGGTTGCAGGGATTTTGGTGGTTATTTCCACAGCTGACTCATCAAGTCACCTTACCAAAAGCACTGCAGTTAAGAAACAAATGACAACTTTGGAAAATATTCACAACTCAAACTGTAAAAGATTAATTTAGTTAACACACCAGAAGCACCTATAAACTGTTAAGAAACAGATGAAACAATCATACCTAAATGGCTAAAGGATATGGACAGTCTCCAAATAAGGAAATACAAATGTCTTTTGTGTTATATTTAGCCATGTATTTGTGGGAAAGGAGAGGAATCTTTTTAAGGTCAATTACATAATCTTTAAAAAACTAATTGATTCTTGATCCCATGGTACAAAATTTTTAAAAGTACAAAAAGGTGCAAAGTGAAAAATCTCCCTTTTCTTCTTTAGAGTACATTTATCATGGTTTGATTTTATTTATAAGAGATATTCCCACATAGGAAGTTTTAGCATTTCAAAATTTTCAAACATTTCAATCATTTTATTTATGGCTCCTGGGTTTCAGTCATAAGTTTCTGACTCTGATTATTTAAAAATCAAAATATTAAAATTCCTCTAGGATTTTACTATCTTAAAAAAAATATTTAAATCTTTGATCCCTTGAAATTATCCTGATATAAGGGGTAAAGTATAGATTTAGCACCGTGTGTTAAATTATCCATCTCTCTATTACTGATTTAAAAGGTCATCTTTTTCATTAACCAAATTCCTGCATATATTAACATGTGGAATTAGGCAGGTAAGCGGATCAGAAAAAACAATAGCAAATCCCAGGAGAAGGGGGAGTAGGAGGAACATAACTGAAGCTGCAGAATCTTTCCATTTCATTTACCTCGTGAGCGACTACGTGATGACTGTCATGAGTTCACCTAAGAGAGCTACGAAGGACATCAAGCCACTAACAACATTGAAAACCAGTGTTTCTTCATATGAAAACTATGCATTTGCACATAAAAATTCCATACACAACCAGACACCACTGTTCATCAATAAAGACATTATTTCATCTAAGAACGCGGAAATTAAGTTATAAGGAATGTCACAAGGAAAAGTCTTTAAAGTCCTATTCAATCTGCTTTGTTAAGAAAGGTGAAATTTATTTGGCTCTGGTCACAGTTCCATCATGTTTACTTTCTTTGTAAGTTCAGCTTCAATAGTATCCTAAAAGAAGAAAGAAACACCATAAATATTATAACTGAGGACATAAAAAAAAAGTGCTCTAACTTCTAAAGCTATTTAAAATAAAGGAAACAAAAAGGAAAACCGCTAAAGCAGAAATTTTAAAAAATATCCTTATAAATGAGATTTTCCTTGCTTTTATATCTTTCCCACTTTCCACACTCCAAGTTTTCAGACTCCTAATAAACATCTAAGGAGGGGAAAAAAAAAAACCCTTTAGAGAGGTGAATGACACACTACATGAACAGATTTTCCTGACCTGTACTCCTTAAGCAACGTACTTTCGCAATGTCTCTCATCGCTCTTTTCCAGTCTCACCATCACTGTTCTCATTACTTCTCATCTGGCCTAAACAGGCCAACTTGTTTCTGCAATTTTCTTTCTCTATCCTCCAATCCACCTTATACACTGATTATGGAAAAATCTTCCTAAATGACTGCCCTGATCAAAAAGCATAACCTTGATCATGCTTCACTTTAGCTTAAAAAGCAAGGCAACCCAGAGCAACTTTCAGGTGTCCCTTGCAGCAGCAGTCCCCAATCTTTTTGGCACTAGGGACCAGTGTAAGACATTCATGGAAGTCGTTTTTTTCCATGGACTGGAGGTGGGGGGATGGTTTTGGGATGATCCAAGTGCATGACATTTATTGTGTACTTTATTTTTATTTTGTGGCAATCTCAGCATATTCTGCCTTGACTTTAGGGTTGGCGTTCACACTCCTATGAGAATCAGATGCTGATGTGATGGGGGCAGAGTTCAGGAGGTAATGTGAGCAGCTGTAAATACACATGAAGCTTATCTTGCTCACTCACTTGCTGCTCACCTCCTGCTGTGAGGCCTAGTTCCTAATAGGCCATGGACCAGTCCTGGGGACCCCCTGCCCTACAGGCTCCAAGTTCAACCTTCTTTATGTTTAAGGCCCTTTACCTCCTAAACCAATTAACCTTCTTCTGTCCTATCTTCCACTGCATACCCCTAAGCAGGCAGATTGCTTTACTTGTAAAAGCTTGGAAAAGTCCTCCATTTTTCAGGTTTTATGTTTTTGTTATTTCCTGACTTCCCTGGTGGCTCAGATGGTAGAGTGTCTGCCTACAATGCAGGAGACCCGGGTTCAATCCTTGGGTCGGGAAGATCCTCTGGAGAAGGAAATGGCAACTCACTCCAATATTCTTGCCTGGAAAATCCCATGGACGGAGGAGCCTGGTAGGCTGCAGTCCATGGGGTCGCAAAGAGTCAGACACAACTGAGCGACTTCACTTTTACTTTGTCTAGAATATTCTCTGCCTTTTCCATCCAGGAAAATCTATACAAAAATTTAAAAGACCACTATGCATTTTTATGAAAAAAAATTACATATATGCCCCCAGTGAGTGAGTGAGTGAGTGATGTCGCTCAGTCGTGTCCGACTCTTTGCGACCCCGTAAACTGTAGCCCATCAGGCTTCTCCGTCCTTGGGGTTCTCCAGGCAAGCATACTGGAGTGGGTTGCCACTTCCTTCTCCAGGGGAACTTCCTGACCCAGGGATGGAACCCAGGTCTTCTGCATTGCAGGCAGACGCTTTAACCTCTGAGCCACCAGGAAGCCCCCCCAAAAGTATTAAAAGATGCATGATAATGATATACCTCAAGTTTGGGACTGTGCTTTACCTTTGTAGAAANGGGGAACTTCCTGACCCAGGGATGGAACCCAGGTCTTCCGCATTGCAGGCAGACGCTTTAACCTCTGAGCCACCAGGAAGCCCCCTCAAAAGTATTAAAAGATGCATGATAATGATATACCTCAAGTTTGGGACTGTGCTTTACCTTTGTAGAAAGGAAAGAAAGAGGAGGAGAAGGGAGTTTTAGCTTTATCAGCATTTATCTTTTAAAGTCTGAAGGAAAAAAATGGAACTACTTACTAATTCTCGCTTTGCTTCTTCAATTTTTACCTGAGCAAGAGATGGATTCTTTTAAAGAAAAATAGAATAAGGAAAGGTTATATTGTCTCAGCTAGGAAACAAGGGGAAAAAAAATACAACAATCCTTTTCAAAAGGCAAAAAAACTTATAGAAAGTATACCCCAAGTACATACAATACTGAAATTCAATAAAGACTTTCACCACAGACCCTTATACAACCTAAAACCCCAGAATTGCATTCTATAAGAATTTGGAGCTTATATTTTACTGAAAGAGAAGAAAGAGGAGGACCTAGATCCTTAGACATGGACCCAGTATTTTTCATGATCATTTAGTGCCCTTAGAGAAAGCTGGAGGAGATAAACTTTTTTTTAAAAATTCATAAAAATAATTACCGGCATTAAATCTAAATAGGACTCCAATTTTTTCTTCAAAGGTATAGTCTGTCGTTTTAGTTCTGCCAATTTCTGAGGGTGAAAAAAAACCACACAGAATGATAAAGATATTCACAATGCAATTAAACATTGCCTATTTCTGAAATAAAACATGACAAAGCATTAACACTAGGACATTTTAAATAATGTAACAAATGAAAGAGCTTCAAAGGTAAATGGATAACAAATGGACACAATCCTTAGAAGATGTTAAAACAGGAAAGTAATACTCCCATTTATTAAGACTAATATGCTGTCTGGGAATACAAAATAATGTGATTAAGAGGCACCAGAACATCAGGAAACAAGAGTCTCAAACACATATTTATGAACTGTCAATATTAGATTCCAAAACTCAAAGTACCAAAAAATCTCAAGAATAAAACCATAAAACAAATCTCCCCATTTCTCCCTCTTCCCACAAAAATAGATAAAACTCTTATAGAACCTAAACCCCAGAATTGCATTCTATAGGAGCTGGGAGCCAGTATTTTACTGAAAGGGAAGAAAGATGAATATTTAGGTGGTTTAGCACATAATACCTCAATACACTTATTCAGTAGATAAATCAATAATCATTGACTCCATCAAATAAAGAAAAAAACAAACATGTAAAAATATATATAAAGAAGTAATAAAGATATAAATACTGGTAAACATAAAATACAGAGGTAAAGGAAAAGAAATCGGGTCAATAGTGAAAAAAGTTCTATAAAAAGAAACAAGCACATTTCGCACTGACATTTTAAAGGAAGCTAAGTTGGGTAAAGTAAGCGAACCTCTGAAAGTGCTACCAGTGACTGATGGGACAGAGAAGCATCCATTCCTCGGGCTGCAAGCTGCTCCTACAATGACAAAAAAGGGAGTTCAGTTTAAAAAATTATTTTGCAAGTGACCATCATTAAATATTTTCAATATATAACATAGTAAAGACCTATGTAAAGAGCTATAACATAAAAAAGAGCTTCTGTAAAAGCTACCAAAAAAATCATAGATGAAGAACAATACCTGCTTCTAAGCACTTTTTTGTTGCATGTGAGTTATCTCAGACAGTCCGAGATTTGTGACAAGATGGTGACAATATGGGTGCAGGGCTTAAGAGCTTGAGCTTTGGTACCTGCATGTGAACTGGGATCTGCTGCTAGACGGCTGTGCAATGGTGATGGACAGGGAGGCCTCGTGTGCTGCAGCTCATGGGGTCTCAAAACATGACTGAGCAACTGAACTGAACTGAACTGAACTATCTTCACAGTATCCTTGTCATGAAAAGACAATAACAACACTGCCTAGTTGTGAGGATGAAAGTTGAAAGGAAGTCTGAAGAGAGCCACATGTATTGAGTCTTTTGTGCAAACCTCCACAGTTCTAATTCCAGATCTGAACTCCTCCGACTTGGCTTTTAGGAAGTCCATGTTCTGAAGACGGCTGTCAACTCTGGCCCTTTCCGTACACAGATGTAACTCTGCTTTCTTGAGATCCCTTGAAAAAGTAAAGTTGAGAACATTTTCTTCTTGGTGAAATTATTATGAAAAGCAAACTACTACTTCTTTGATTCAAAGAGTAGATAACATATTTGCTGGATTTTCTAGCTTAAATTTTATATCCCAGACTGGTTACTACCATGCATTCTTCCAGGTCATCTTTCTCTCCATGTTGCCATCTGGGATTTTTCTCAAGGAATACTGAATAACTTTAAGATTAATCTATGCTGATTATTCTTGGAGAAAGTAGATCAGGGCTCAAAAAAGTGACTTAATGGATCTAAACACAATTAGAATTATGGAGGTCACAAAGGCCTCTCTTCTAAATGTAACATGACAAGGTGCTTTGTATATATAGGGTCAATATTTATTGGATAAATTTACACAACATGATATTACTTGTGCATGTACATACTCCTGTTTCACAGCATCTAACCTCTGGGGCCACAGGGACCTAAAGAAGAGCCAGAACATCAAGAGGGATACCAGAGTTCTAGTAAGAACGGGCAATAAAATAGAACATGACTTTAAGATGTACCACAGTTTATGACACAGTGGTGGAAGGAGAGAGTGGGACAAATTGAGAGAACAGTATGGAAACATACACATTACCATGTGAAAAACAGACAGCAAGTGAGAATTGGCTGTGTGACACAGGGAGCTCAACCCAGTGTTCTGTGACAACCTAGAGGGATGGGATGGGATGGGAGATGGGCCCAGGGGTTCAGCAGGGAGGGGACATATGTACACCTGTGGCTGATTCGTGGTGATGTGTGGCAGAGGCCAACACAATACTGTAGAGCAACTGTGTTCCCATAATTGTATTTTGTTGTTTCTCAATTTTGTAAATTATAATCTTTGATAATTATTAGTTACTCAAGAACAGTTATGAGTATTGTTCAATTGTCATCACCAATAGAATGATACTCAGATGTATTCTTTCTGTAAAACTTTGTAAGTAATAAAAAAAATAGGGAAAAAAGAAACTACTATATAAAAGATAAAAGTATGTACCCAACCACTCCTATCTTCATCCAAGTCATTTTCTACTTAAAAACGCATTTTATCTTACCATTTCCTAATGTGTTATTTTAGATTATATCTATTGGCCAAAACTAAATCTTACAATATCCTGTTATTGCCTTTACAGTATAAATTGTCACAATTTCAAACTAATTACTTACTCTCGCAGACATTTTTCTAATACTAAAGTTGCTGTTAGATTTTTCTCAAGTTTTGCCAATTCAAGCTTGATTTCTTCATTTTTGGATTTGGTGCGAAAAAGATCAGAGGTCAAATCATTCACTGCAGGGATAAAACTAAAAGAAGAATCTGGTTGTGTAAACGGACATTAAGGACAATAATTTCAATTATTACAATTATTCCTCACCTCTAAAAATGATTTTACTTCTATGTGACTTCTTCCTTAATCATGCTCTTTCATACCTCTGTATTATTTTACACACTGTTCTCATTGGAATACCCTTCCTCAGCTGGCAAATTTCCTTAAAAACTGTATTTATTTCCATTCTGGAATTCACTACCCCTTTCTCTGTGCTTTCTACCTACAACTTGTACATTCCTATAATGTTGCAGCTGTCATACTATGTTATAATTTTACAAGTCCTTCTCCTTCAATTTATCATGAGCGGAGACTGTCCTTGCCGGCATTCATTATTCTATTCACTTCATTTCTGCTTCCCCAGTGCCTACACAGATAGCTATACATAAATTATATATATATATATAGGGAGGGAGGGAGGGGAGAAGAGAGGGGAACAGAGATATAGAGAGAACTATACATATATTTAGTATTTGGCGTCTGCTGAATTGGCTTAATTCAAGTCAACTGATTGCATTAAGATTTCTACTGCTATATAGCTTATATGATCTCCTAGCTAAAACTCTTCTGCGTATATATATATATATATATATATACACACACACATATTCCAAGCTTTTGCATTAGCAGTTAAACAGAACAGCAATACAGTTCTCTTTTATAATCGGTAATGGCACTCCTTAGCTAAGATTCATCCAACAGGGATAGTTCTAGGACTCTGAAGTGGGGTTTGAAACCCAACTCTGTCATTTACTAGTTCAGAGAAATGATCTAACCCACCCCTCTGAGCCTCAGTTTCTTCTTAAGGTTGTTAGAAGAATAATGTTTTTATACAGGTAAAACGCCTGTCAGAAGGAAACCTACTCTATCCAATAGGGTAGGAACATGACTTAAAAATCACCACGCTCAACAGTAGGCAATTTAGCCTACTGCTTTTCTTACTGTTTAAGGGAATAATCAGTTCTGAATATTCATTAGAAGGACTGATGCTGAAGATGAAGCTACAAGACTTTGGCCACCTGATGTGAAGAACTGACTCACTGGGAAAGACCCTCAAGTTGGGAAAGATTGAAGGTGGGAGGAGAAGGGGATGACAGAGGATGAGGTGGTTGGATGGTATCACCAATTCAATGGCCCTGAGTTTGAGCAAGCTCTGGGAGTTGGTAATAGAAAGGAAAGCCTGGTGTGCTGCAGTTCATGGGGTTACAGAGTCAGACATGACTGAGTGATTGAACTGACTGACTGAGGGGAATAATGTGATACCTAATCCCTTTTCAAATATACATGAGAACCAACCTTCACAAACCTAATCCTGAAAGAAGAATACATTATAAACTTAACCAAGTTTATCTGAAATAATCAAACATACTCACTAGCAATGATAAGGAGTTGACTAAATTTAGTGTTTCTGCATATATTTCCTATATAATTATAAATATAAAATTATTTCCTATAATTTCTTATATAGCATTACCCTGAGATACAAAACCTCCTTAGGTTAACACCTCATAGCATATATGACTGCAGAAATCAAAACAATCACAAGAATTACCTAGCTAGAGAGGTATCCTTTGTTTCAAGGGCCACTGCACTGTCAACCAAAGCATTCAGATACCTGGAACCAGTGCTGGAGAGACTGGCAGGGGAAAAATTCACACTCTCCATGAGAAGGTCTTGAAGATGCTTGGCTGAAAAGAAATAAGAGTTCTATGGTGACTAAGATCTTTGTTTTGCTTTAATTTTTCAACAGCTTTATTGCAATCACTCACCTAAAACATATAATTCAATGGCTTTTACTATATTCAGAGTTGTGTACACATCCTTGTAGGTGTGAAGTGGAATGTAGTTTTGATTTGCATTTTCCTGATGGTTACTGATGCTTACTGGCAGTCCCTCATTATATATATGATTCGCAAATATTTTCTCCCATTCTGTATGTTGTCTTCTCATTTACTTGATGATGAGAAGAAAAGAATTTTGAGATCAAAAGCTTTTAATTTTGATGATTTCCAGTTTGCCTACTTTTTCTTTTGCTGCTGCTGTTTTTGGTATCATAGCTAAGAAACCATAGCCAAATCCAAAGCACGAAGATGTACATTTATGCTATCTTCTGAGTTTTAGATTTAGCTCTTACTTTTAGGTTTTTTATTCATTTTGAGTTAATTCGTGTTTTTTTTTTTAACTCATATATAATATATATATGTATGTATTTATTCATTTATTTGGCTACATCCGGTCTCAGTGGCAGCACTCGGAATCTTCACTGCTCCAGAGCATGTGGACTTCAACAGTTGTAGCGCACAGGCTCTCTAGTTGTGGCGCTTGGGCTTAGCTGCCCGGTGGCATGTGGGATCTTAGTTCCCTGACCAGGGATTGAACCTGTGTCCCCTGCATTGCAAGGCAGATTCTTAACCACTGGACCACACAGAAATCCCTTAAGTTCATTCTTATATATATTATGAGGCAGGGTCCAGCTTCATTCTTCTACATGCAGATATTCAGCCATCTACTCAGCAGACATCAACTTATAGTTGTTGTTGCTCAGTCGCTCAGTCATGTCTATTTGCAACTCCATGGACTGCTGCATACCAGGCTTCCCTGTCCATCACCAACTTCCGGATCTTGCTCAAACTCACGTCCATGAATTGAAGATGCCATACAACCATCTCTGCCTCTGTCACCCTCTTCTCCTGCCCTCAATCTTTCTCAGCATCAGGGTCTTTTCCAATAAGTCAGCTCTTCACATCAGGGCACCAAAGTAGTGGAACTTCTGCTTTAGCATCAGTCCTTTCTATGAATATTCAGGGTTAATTTCCTTTAGGATTGACTGGTATGATCTCTTTGCTGTCTAAGGAACTCTCAAGAGTCTCCTCTAGCACCACAGTTCGAAGCATGAATTCTTTGGCCCTCAGCTTTCCTTATGGTTCAACTCTCACATCCACATGATTACAAGAAAAACCATAACTTTGACCATACAGACCTTTCCCTTTGTCAGAAAAGTGATGTCTCTGCTTTTTAATATGGTGTCTAGGTGTGTCATAGCTTTTCTTCCAAGGAGCAAGTATCTTTTAATTTCATGACTGCAGTCACAGTCTGCAGTGATTTTGGAGCCCAGGAAAATAAAGTCTGTCACTGTTTCCACTTTCTCCCCATCTATTTGCCATGAAGTGATGGATGCTATGATCTTAGCTTTTTGAATCTTGAGTTTTCAGCCAGTTTTTTCACTTTTTCACCTTCATCAAGAGGCTCTTAGCTCCTCTTCATTTTCTGCCATGAAAGTGGTGTTTTCTGCATATCTGAGGTTATTGATATTTATCCCGGCAATCTTGATTGCAGCTTGTGCTTCATCCAGCCCAGTATTTCACATGATGTACTCTGCATACAAGTTAAGTAAGCAGGGTGACAACATACAGCCTTGACGTACTCCTTTCCCAATTTTGAACCAGTCTGTTGTTTCATGTCTTGTTCTAACTGTTGCTTCTTGACCTGCATACAGGTTTCTCAAGAGGCAGGTAAGGTGGTCTGGTATTCCCATCTCTTTAAGGGTTTTTCAGAGTTTGTTGTGATCCACACAGTCAAAAGCTTTAGCATAATCAGTGAAGCAGAAGTAGATGTTTATTGGATAATTTAGTATGGAAAACTGTGTCAAAATTTTGTATATATTAGTAGAAATATTTGGAATTTAATATGTCACCCTAAAAGGTGCTTTAGGACAGACATAAATAATCTTAACTTTTAAAATCCTTAGAAGTTTTGTTACATATTAGTATAGACAAAAAAAATAGCTTTTGCAAAATAAGATTTTTCTGGACTCAAAGCCCCTTTCTTCATATTGTATTTTATTTATTTTTAAAAATTAACTAATAAATTTTAATTGGAGGCTAATTACTTTACAATATTGTAGTGGGTTATTGCCATACATTGACATAAGTCAGCCATGGGTGTACATACTGTATTTTAATAACTACTAAAATAAGACTTTTCTGGTCCACCTGCCAATGCAGTGGACACAGATTCCATCCCTGGTTCAGGAAGATTCCACATGTCGTGGGGCAACTAAGCTCCTGCATCACAACTACAGAGCCTGCACGCCCTAGAGCCCATGCTCCACAGCAAGAGAAGCCACCACAGTGAAAAGCCATGCACCACACCTAGTGATAGTCCCTGCTCACCGAAACTAGAGAAAGCCCAAGTGCCTCAAGCAAGACTCAGGGCAGCCATAAATAAACAGATTAATTAAAAACCACAGGTATCTTATACGCTTCTTGGAAGAAAAGCTATGACCAACCTAGACAGCATATTAAAAAGCAGAGACATTACACTGCCGACAAAGGTCCATCTAGTCAAAGCTATGGTTTTTCCAGTAGTCATGTATGGATATGAAAGTTGGACTATAACAAAAGCTGAGCGCCAAAAAATTGATGTTTTTGAACTGTGGTGTTGGAGAAGACTCTTGAGAGTCCCTTGGACTGCAAGGAGATCAAACCAGTCAAACCNAGGAACTGGCTTCCAAACTGTCTTATTGTCTCGTTGCTGGTGCTTTGACATGTTTGAAGATTTCATCCTTGAGGAATGTTAGTGATTGAAAACTTAAGTGAAATAGAACATAGGTTGGGAGATTCTTTTGAAGGTCAATGCCCTTCATTACTTAAATCCCTTGAAGTTAAGGACATAACCCCTACAGGTTATGTAAACGCGTTGACATTTACTTGTGTTTTCATCTTCAGAGTAATCTCAGTTTGGAAAGCTAAATAAATTCGTTGGCCATTTACTGCCGTAACACAACCGCTGATAACATCTTGGATTTCTATTAACAAAAAAGAAGTTCTCAAGGACATTCATCCTAGTCCTGTAGAAGGGAATGTCTTCAGAATATGCCTTGACCAACCACAGTTGTAGGAGGGTCCGGATTCCTGCAGGATTTGTCGAAGGGAGTTTTTTTGAAAACAAAATGCATATTGCCATATCTCTTAGTTTCTAACCAAACTCAACATTTAGAGGCTTTTTAAGATTAGAATAGAAAATCTATTGAGATTTGCCCCTTTTAGGAAGCAGTTTATAAAATTGAGGATTTCCACAAATCAATTGAAACACATTTAAAGTCAAAATAATATTTTTCTGGTGCCTTCAAAAGGAAAGATACTTTATTAGCGGTTGCATTTTAAAATAGGCTTTTTTTTTTAAGTGTAATTACAGTGTACCAGGAACTTCATTAACAAATTTTCATGGATATCGATAAATGCTTTTTCACGTGATTAATATTTGTGCTGATAATTCTATCATACCAAGCCTGCATTTGTTTAAGCTTGCTAATTTTATAAAGGCTTTTTTTTTAAATCAGATTTTTAAAGAAAATTTCTTGCACTAGGTCTCCAAAAATGCTTTGGGATCATCCTTCATTGCTGCAAGGAACCTGCATGCCTCTAACTCTGGTCTTCAGAAGACCGGTAAGTCATTATTTCTGTGTCTGGACCACACTTACTACCTTGTTACTAAATGAAAAGTGTTACGTAGGTTACATATCTGCTGGAAATATTTTTTGGATTTTTTTTTTCCTTTAGTGAATTTTTTTCTCTCAATTTTAGTTACTGTAGAAGTTTAGATTCTGAACCCATAATATGCCATTTAGCTCTATTTTGGTAGGTTCCCTTCTAGTGAAATGAACTATAATTATTTCTCTTGATGGGAACACAGGTTCTTTTTTTGTCATAATGAATACTTCTTGGTCCATATCAGTATATGTCAGGTGGTACTGAGCTGAACTGAGGCTCCTTTCTGACCTATGAACCCTTTCCTACTAGACATTGGGAAAAGACAATGTGTTTCAAAAACAAACTGGTAACCTATTTCTGGCAGTCTGAATTTGCACATTGTAAATGCAATAGAGAAATGAGGAGGTTGGGAAATTTTTTTAAGATATGCATTAGGGCTTTTGAAATACAGTTAGGTATCCTCTGTATGCCAAGGTAAGGAATATAATACATGCTTCCCTTGAAAGGGAGAAATAACAGCTTTTCATCACTGTTTGAAAGTGGGCGTTGTAATGAATTTTTTCCTTGGCTGTAATGATTAAAGTGTGAATAAGAAATTCACCTTTTTGTTAAAGTGAAGTGGCATAAATGAACTTTGAAAGTGCAGGGGCTATCAGTACTTATATTTTGTTAAACAGTTGAGTGTTTTTGGCTGAGTGACTTGTGGGATCTTACTTCCCCCAGCAGGGATTGAGCCTGGGCCTTTGGGACTGAAAGCACAGAGTCCTAGCCAGTGGACTGCCAGGGAATTCCTAAGTGTTTGCCTTTTAAGATATACTTTTAATAGAATTTAGCCAAAAAATTCAAGTTTCAGATTTCTTAAGAGATTAAACCAAAGAATTAGGAGATAGAAAATATTTATTTTAGGTATATTGCTTAATTTGATTAGCTCCTTACCTGGTTTATGTTTGTCTCGTGAAGTTTTCTCTGAGTCACTTGGATTTGTTTTCATAGTGGTAGATATCAAGCTTTTTTTTTAAAGAATGTTAATTTTAGAATACAATTTGATTATTATGATCACAGCTATAGTTTATATGTTGTTGGGGAAATGAGTTTTGAAAAGATCTTTGCACCAGGCTGTTTTTTTGTAATGGAATTGTCCTGTCTTAATAGGCACTGCTGAGGTGTCCTCTATTCTTGAAGAGCGTATTCTTGGAGCTGATACCTCTGTTGACCTTGAGGAGACTGGGCGTGTTTTAAGTATTGGTGATGGTATTGCCCGGGTACATGGGCTAAGAAATGTTCAAGCAGAAGAAATGGTAGAGTTTTCTTCAGGTTTAAAGGTAAATTGTAAAATGAGATTTTATAGTTTTAGCGTTGGTGTTTCCTCAGTTATTCATTTAGTAATTCAGAGATTGTGTCACTTTTTTTTTTAACTTTGAATTCGAATCTGCTTCAGTGATTTTGTGTTTGTCATTACTATAGATTGTGAAAAGAATAAAATTTTTTTGTTAACCAAACTTTTACCCTTTGGACTGATTTATGCATAAGTTGTAACCATTAGCACTGAAATACAAAATTGGGTAAATCTTCAACCAGATTGTGAAAAGCTCAAGTCTGTTCGTACCTGTTAAGATCATTCTATACAAAAGCATTTGATTAATTAAATTCATTTTTGGCAGAAAGTTGGAAGTCATTGACTTTGTATTTTTTGTAGGAGTAGACCTATTGAGAGGTGAGCTAGTGGTATAGCTATCAGAAGCACTAATAATAGAAGTGTGCTTTTTTCTATTAGATTATCGTAGTTGGTCAGTAAGGTGAGAAGTCAAAGTTGTAGGAGTCATGGGTTCTCTGACAAAAGCAGAGTATGATATCCAGGTGGACCAAAGGCGGTAGAATTACCCCCTAATCACGTAGATGGGGGAAGATCGTCTTGGTCCTCTTGTTGGTGTACAGTTTGGAAAAAAGAACCTGTTGGTGTGAAAGACTAATTATGGAGCCAAATGTTTTATCGGTAGCTCTCAGACCTTGTGTGTATGTTTGAAAAGTTAGGCTGAAATAGAGGAACTCATTTTCATTTAACTTTTAAGATCTAGGAGTCTAGACTGATAATGTCTGAAATAACTTTTGCCATGATGGAAATGTTTTATAGATATGGATATGGTAAATGAAGTTTCTCTGACTTGGGTAACAGGGCAATTACTAATTTCAATTTTAAATAGCCATATGATGTTAGTGGCTACTCTGTTGAACATTAGGAGATTTAGACTAAAGATTTTATACCTGCAATGGTATTCCATGGTACTCCTCTATATTTACTCTGTACTTCTTGAGATTCAGTTCCTGGACTAGCCTTTTTGTATTGACTGTATGAGCTAGGGACCTAAAATCTTACCATTTTGAAATACGATGAGATGACCCAGCACTGTTCTGTTGTGCAGATTTGTTCTTGATTAGGTAGCTTTTAAGTTCACTTTTTACTGACTTGATGGATATAGGTTCTTACTAGATAATCTTTAAAAAAGATTGTTTATGAGTTCTCACAGATGTAAATCAAGTGTGTCTTCCTAGTTGACCCTGACACTTTACTTCATACTGGTCACCCCATTCAAAAACTGTAGTCAAAGGAAATGCAGTGGAAGAAGCTTAAGCAGTTCAATTTCTTTGCTTGTTTTAGTTTTTAGAGGATGTGGTAAGGTGCATGTTTGGCTTATAATTTTAAACTCGGATTATTCGAGGGAACTTGACAAGTGTTTATTGAAGATTGTTTCGTGGAAAAATAGAAGTGAACCAGATCTCAAAAGTTGGTATTGCTCCCCCTTCTGTTTTCATATGTAGTATAGGTGTATGGGAAGAAGTCCCACTCTGGCTTCATGGATGTTCAATTATGTCTTTTGATTAGGGTATGTCTCTGAACTTGGAGCCTGACAATGTTGGTGTTGTCGTGTTTGGAAACGATAAACTTATTAAGGAAGGAGATATTGTGAAGAGAACTGGGGCTATTGTAGATGTTCCAGTCGGCGAGGAGCTGCTGGGTCGTGTAGTCGATGCCCTTGGTAATGCCATTGATGGGAAGGTAGGTTTAACATTTATTGGGTTTGGTTGTAGCTTCAAAACAAAGAGCCAAATTGATTGTTCTGGCATGTCTTCTTATTGTTTAACAGGGTCCAATTGGTTCCAAGGCCCGAAGACGAGTTGGCTTGAAAGCCCCTGGGATCATTCCTCGAATCTCTGTGCGGGAACCAATGCAGACTGGCATTAAGGCTGTGGATAGCTTGGTGCCGATTGGGCGTGGTCAGCGTGAGCTGATTATTGGTGACCGACAGACTGGGTAAAGACTTAGCAGCTTGTTAAAAGTTCTAACTAAAACATGCTGTATTGAAAGGTTACCTTTAAACTCGGAATGGCAGATATTAATACTTTGGCTATATGGCGAAAGTAGACTGTAATATGAGAGTAACTTGTAGTGGAATTTAAGTTGGGGAATTCTTTGAAGTACTTAGTAAGGTTTATGTTTATTTTTTCTTAAAGCAAAACGTCAATTGCTATTGACACAATCATTAACCAGAAACGATTCAATGATGGAACTGATGAAAAGAAGAAGCTGTACTGTATCTATGTTGCTATTGGTCAAAAGAGATCCACNAGGTTTATGTTTATTTTTTCTTAAAGCAAAACGTCAATTGCTATTGACACAATCATTAACCAGAAACGATTCAATGATGGAACTGATGAAAAGAAGAAGCTGTACTGTATCTATGTTGCTATTGGTCAAAAGAGATCCACTGTTGCCCAGTTGGTGAAGAGACTTACAGATGCAGGTATTAAGGAATTTCAGTCTCATTGCAGTTATCTGGGATGCTGCAAATCTTAGACTAGCTTATGCTTATAATGAAGTCTGATTTTAATTACTCCCTAATGAGTTCAAATTTCTGCTAATACAAGTCAGTACAAAAGTAGTAAGTAAAAAACTATATCAGTAGTATAAAGCAGCAGTAAACTTAAGGTTTTGTTAGTTTCTTTAAAGTAGAAGCTATTGGACTAATCTTAATAGTAATGACAGTAATAAAGTGCTTAATTTTCATTCTAGTAGCATCTAATTTAAAATCACAGTATTAATAATTGTGTAAAACTTAATGTTTATTTTCTTAGATGCCATGAAGTACACCATCGTGGTTTCAGCTACTGCTTCAGATGCTGCCCCACTTCAGTACCTGGCTCCTTATTCTGGATGTTCAATGGGAGAATATTTTAGGGATAATGGCAAACATGCTTTGATCATTTATGACGACTTATCCAAACAGGTCAAAATAAATGNGTGGTTTCAGCTACTGCTTCAGATGCTGCCCCACTTCAGTACCTGGCTCCTTATTCTGGATGTTCAATGGGAGAATATTTTAGGGATAATGGCAAACATGCTTTGATCATTTATGACGACTTATCCAAACAGGTCAAAATAAATGTATTTTTAGACGTGTTTGTATGTGGTAGTTGACAAATGTAGCTCTTGTCTAATAGGTGAGCACTTTTCTATACTGTAGGCAGTTGCTTATCGTCAGATGTCTCTGCTGCTCCGCCGACCCCCGGGTCGTGAGGCCTATCCTGGTGATGTATTCTACCTGCACTCCCGACTCCTGGAGAGAGCAGCCAAAATGAACGACGCTTTTGGTGGTGGCTCCTTGACTGCTCTCCCAGTCATTGAAACGCAAGCTGGTGATGTGTCTGCTTACATTCCAACAAATGTCATTTCCATCACTGATGGACAGGTATTATTTTTATGATTAAATAAGTGTGAAAACTTTGGTGATTTCAAGGCAGTAATTGAGACAGGTAGTTTTGAACTAATTTGTTAAATTCCATTTACTTTTTGTTACGGAAAACCTCAATTGTAAAGAGAATAGTATAACGAAACCCCACATGTCCCACCTGTTTATATGTATTGATGGTATAGTATACTGCATTCTTGCTTTCTTTTTCCCCACGGTTCTCATCTGTGTGTAATTTTGAAGCAAATCCTAGAGAAATCACATCACTTCACCAATACAAGTTTTAATGTAAATATGGTACCTAATTTTTTTGCATCTCACCTCTCCTCCTCTCGGCAGTGGAATATACAGGACGATTTTGAGTTGTGAAAGATTTGAGGAGCTCTTTAGGATAAGAAGCCATTTAGCATTCTTCAGTTTTGGGTCTTCAGTTTTTACTATAGTGACTTAATTGTGAAAATAATTGATTTCTTTAAGCTTGCTGATATGCCTCTGAATTTTCCTTATATTGTAGATCTTCTTGGAAACAGAATTGTTCTACAAAGGTATCCGCCCTGCCATTAACGTTGGTTTGTCTGTGTCCCGTGTTGGATCTGCTGCCCAAACCAGGGCCATGAAACAGGTAATTTGTATCACTTTGTCATTAGGTTAAAAATAAGAATGTGTTTGTATGGTGGTCTGTGTCATTGAAGTATTTTTGTATTGTTGGAGTTAACCATTTCTATGTTTCAGGTGGCAGGTACCATGAAACTGGAGTTGGCTCAGTATCGTGAGGTTGCTGCTTTTGCCCAGTTCGGTTCTGACCTTGATGCTGCCACTCAACAACTCTTGAGTCGTGGTGTGCGTTTGACTGAGTTGCTCAAGCAAGGACAGTATTGTGAGTTGTACATTTGGTCAAGTTCCTACTCTGTGTTAGGACCTGGGACTGTCACAAAGCTCCTTTTGTACTGTAGTATATGTCGTTACCTTTGATTAAAGATGTTGGCCTTTTGAATATGATTGATACCTGTTTAAAGTACAGTCATTATTTCAATGGAAATGCTATGGAGGGTATAATAATACCTTTCTTTTGGAAATTAAGACATAGTAGATTCTATGTCTCCCCACCATTGCCTTGGCTATATACGTGTGGAATCTGGCAGATTTAAAAGAATGTTGAAGGTGAAGATCGCTCAGTCATATCTGACTCTTCGACCCTGTGGACTATACAGTCCATGGAATTCGCGAGGCCACAATGCTCAAGGGGGTAGCCTTTGCCTTCTCCAGGGGATCTTCCCAACCCAGGGATTTGAAGCCAGGTCTCCCATATTGCAGGCAGATTCTTTACCAGCTGAGCCACAAGGGATAACTAATAAATAACTAGTAAACTAATAAATAATAAAGAGTAACTAGTAAAGAATGTTAGTGTTGGGAATTCCCCAGTGGTCCAATGGTTAGGATCTCTGTATTCTCACTGCCAAGGGCCTGGCTTCTATTCCTGGTTGGGGAACTAAGATCTCGCAAGCTATGTGGTGCAGCCAGAAAATATATCTTCTTATAAAATTTCTGCAAGTTTTATACCCGAAACCATCCTGTTGGGTGATGTATAGTGCTCATGGAATAAGTGCAAAGATTGTACTTCAAGGCTTACAGTAAGAGGAAAAAACTTTCTCCAGGGAGGTGGGAAGGAGTACTAATAGGGAATTTCTACTTGGAAATTCCGTGATCTATGGAGACATGTTAATAATTTGTGGAAAAAAATAAGTCTCTACCTGGGAACAATGGCATGCATTTGTTATGCAACTTACTTCTTTCATTTCAGCTCCCATGGCTATTGAAGAGCAAGTGGCTGTTATCTATGCTGGTGTCAGGGGGTATCTTGACAAGCTGGAGCCCAGCAAGATCACAAAATTTGAGAATGCTTTCTTGTCGCACGTTATCAGCCAGCATCAAGCCCTGTTGGGCAAAATCAGGTATGAACACAGCTGATGTCTCCTTTTTTGTAAGCTTTAAAATAAAAAGTCTTGTTAAAATTCTTTTGAGTTCTGTAATTAGGTTAGTCATTGAATTTTTGCCCAGGTCACAACTGATCTGCTTTTGTTTTCAAATAGGACCGATGGAAAGATCTCAGAAGAGGCAGATGCAAAGCTGAAAGAGATTGTAACAAACTTCTTGGCTGGATTTGAAGCTTAAACTCCTATGGATTCACATCAAATGCCAGTTTGGTTTTGTCATGGTTTCTTCTAGTTCCATTTGTAAAAGGATTACTCCAATACTGCAGATGTACAGTAATCACATTAAAATAAAGGTTCCATGTTGCTTGGTGGTTTTCAATAGATTGATTCTTTAAAAGAACTGAGGTTACTTTGAGGAATTGGTAAATATGTTTCTTAGCTTTTTTTACTTTATTAAAGTTAGCAGGCTTACATAATATTTATGACTGAGTTCTTTGCACGATCCCAGAGTGTTTTGTGATTGATTAAAGAGAAATTTCACTAACTGGCCATAAGAGGCAAAGTTCATATTTGATAATGTGAAAAGCCTGACTGGCTTCTCTGCCCAGAAGACTGATCTGCATGAAGAGGTACTGTAATCAGTAAAATAAAATAGGGCAACTAAGATTTTCAAAGAAATGAAAAAAAAGATAAGTAAAAAAAGATTAGGACAAAAATTGTGAAAGTAGGTATCAGAATGAATAAAATTGTGAACATGTCAATATCTTTGCTTTTAAAATAACTTTCGTATGCTGCAGTTCTTAATTATGAAGTGATCAGGTTTTCATGGTTAGTATGTTTGGTCTTAGGAAATTTTTATAGTCACAGAGATAACTNGCTGGAGGCTGTGTACTTCGATGCAGACCCCTCTCAGAGTTTTCCGGTGGGCAGTGGAGAAAGTTTGCAGGCCTGAGAACTCGGAACATGTGGCAGGGGTCCTAAGCTGAGCCACTTCCATCAGGACTCTGGGCAAGAGCCTTAACCTCATCACGCCTGTAAAATGGGCAGTGTCTCCCTTGTGGCTCCCTGGGGCCCCGCTGTGAGCACTCTGCAGGGAGGTCAGAAGCTCCGCCCTCCCCGGGAGGTCAGGGTGACTGACAGGCGAGCAGAGGGGCTCTCCCCAGGGAATGCAGCCCAGACGGAACCAAGCTCAAGGAAGGGACCACTGACTGGGGTCTACAGACCAGCCGCTCCTTAGGCTCACCCCAGAGGTGCACGCGCCAGATGACGGTGCCAGGGGTGGGCCAGCCCCTCACCCCCACAGCCCCTTCCAGCTCTGGGAACAGCGGAGGAGGGAGGTTCAGATCTTCACCCCTGCCTGCTGTGTGGCCTCGGACAAGTCACCCCACCGCTCTGAGCTCCCTGATGTGACGGCAGGTCCTGGCCTTCCGTAGATGGTGAGAGCTCAGCGGATGTCAGCGGATGGTGTCCCTGGACGCTGTGGCTGTGGTTCCCGACCGGAGTGCCCTGGAGTGTTTTCTTGGTGCCTCCAGCTGAGAAGGCAGCCATGCAGGGAAGTTCAGTAGAACCCTGACTTGACAGTGCTCAGCTGTGAAGAAGCCCCCTGCAATGTGGGAGACCTGGGTCGATCCCTGGGGGGGAGATCCCCTGGAGAAGGGAAGAATACCCACTCCAGTATTCTAGCCTGGAGAATTCCATGGACTGTATGGTCCATGGGGTCGCAACTGAGCTAACTTTCACTTCACTTAACAAGTGTTCGTTCATCTGAGGTTAGACCCATCTCTTTGTTTTTCTGATGTGGAAAAGACCTTCCATTTATTCATAATCACCAAAACGTAAGCAACAAAGGTACTCTTGAGTTGCAGTGGAGGACACAGTATGGTTCAGGCCCACAAAAGGCACGGAGGTCTGAAGTGTGTGTTGCAACGTGAAAGAAGCCAGTCTGAAAAGGCTTCATACTGAGTCCAACCCCACGACTTTCTGGAAAGGCAAAACTGTGGAGACAGTATAAAGTGAGCGGTGGCCAGGCGCTGGGGGAGGGAGGGTGAGCAGGCTGAGTGCAGAGGGCTTTTAGGGCAAGGGGACACTCCGCATGTCTCGGTAACAGCGGATGCATGTTGCATTTACCCAGACCCCGGGGGTGGGCCACACCAGGGGTGAGATGTGTCCGTATTGGCTCACTGGCTACAATACATGTGCCACACTCGTGTATGTCTGTACTTGCGCTCACTTTTCTGTAGACTTTATAATTCAGTTCAGTTGCTCAGTTGTGTCTGACTTTTTGCGACCCCCCACACTGCAGCACACCAGGCCTCCCTGTCCATCACCAACACCCGGAGCTTGCTCAAACTCATGTCCATCAGGTCGGTGATGCCATCCATCCTCTGTCATCCCCTCTTGACATTTAATCTTTTTTTAAGCTTTTTATATTTTGATCCATAAGAAATATCTGGTGATAGATAAACAGAGCATTTATTCATCTTAAAAAAAAAAAGCTAAACTGAACCTTCCCAGGATGAGTGGATAAGGCGGCAGTAAAAGATGAGTGGTGCGGAAGGAGCAATGCTGGTGTGAAGCCGGTCGGGTGGGCACGGCCTAGGATGCTGGCTGAGGCTGGCTCTGAGCCTGGTCCTCCCCCAGCCTCTGGGGACCCCGCCCCGCCCCGTGGAGGCGGGCCTGCCTGGGTGGCTCCCTGGTCCAAGGCCAGCCGTGCCTGACTCCCCTCCCCCTGGGCAGCGCGAGGGCCCATGATTGCTGGTCTCCATGGGCTCTGCTTTTGCTCCCACCCCTCCCAGCCTTGGGGTGACCTCCTGGCTGGTGTCCTGCTCTCAGCGTGGGAACGGCCGTCACCTGCACCCGATGCTTATGGCCTCTGAGGTCACTGACCTTTCCTGCCTCTCATCTGACATATCTGACGCCTTCTCAGGGAGTTTTGTCCCTTCCATCCCTCCAAGACCTGCCACCTGGGTTTCCTCTATGACTTCCTCTACCCACCTGCTAAATACTAGCGCTGGACATCCTCCAGGTCAGCGTCCTCTGTGAGGAGCAGGGCTTTAGCTCAACATCCAGGTTCACCTCTGGGCCCCCACGAGACACGAATCCCGAGGCTTAGTTTCTACAGCTGGGGAAACAGGCATAAGACCACTATTGTGAGAATTTTCTCGTGAAAGTCTCATCCCCCTTGACAAATTTAATCTTTGTCAAGCTGATGTGCCCATAGTTTAAGATGTCAGTGGGTACTGCAAAGAATAGCGCTTAGAGCAAAATCAGCAGGATCCCGACCCCTACCACTCCCCAGAACTACGGCTTTAAACTCCTGCAGCCGTGTCTTCAGAGACCCACCTCTGAGTTTCTACATCTGTGTGCTGACTGCTTCCTTGGCTCATCGTCTCTTTTAGCTGTTAGGTTCTGACTTCCTATGGAGCTACAGTCCATCAGGTCGCAAAGAAATCAGACACAGCTGAGTGACTGGACATGCACGCACTGACTTCCTCAGACTGAGCCTGGGACTCTTAGGTGAAGATTCTTAGTCTTGGGACTTGCCTGGTGGTCCAGTGGTTAAGAATCCACCTGCCAATGCCGGGGACATAGGTTCTATCCCTGATCCAGGAACTAAGATTCCACGTGCCTAGAGTAGGTCCACGAGCCACAGCTGCTGAGCCTGGGTGCTGCAACTGCTGAAGCCTGCTCGCCCTAGAGCCCATGCTCTGCAACAAGAGAAGCCCCCACAATCAGAAGCCACACACCACAGCTAGTGCAAGGCTACGTGCAGCAACAAAGAACCAGCATAGCCTATGTATATTTACGTGTATAATTGAGGCAGACTTAAATAAAAGATTCTCAGTCTTTTAGAACCACCTTCCTCTTCCCTTCTTTAACTGTTTCAGCATGGTTACAATTCTTCTGTTAAATTCATTGTGAGTTGTCATTATTACAAGATTATTAAGCATTACTTATTACTGGGGCCAGCAATGCACTGATTCTGTATACACTCAATTACTTCTCCTGTGCAGCATAAGTTAGTAACTGCCTCATTTTTCAAATGTATGAAGTGAAAGTCACTCAGTTGTGTCCAGTTCTTTGAGACCCCATCGACTGTAGCCCACCAGACTCCTCTGTCTTTGGAATTCTCCAGACAAGAATATTGGAGTGGGTAAGCCATTCCCTTCTCCAGCGGATCTTCCCAATCCAGGGATTGAANAGGAAGATCCACTGGAGAAGGGATAGGCCACCCACTCCAGTATTACTGGGCTTCCCTTGTGGCTCAGCTGGTAAAGAATCCGCCTGCAGACTAGGGAGAAAGAGCAGGAAATGATGAGGATTAAATTATGATGTGTCCCCGAGAAGTCGCAGAGCATCCACACCCCAGGCTGAGTCCTGGACAGGACCGGGGACAGTGGCTTGCCAGTCTTGCTGGACTTGCTGACAGAGTCACCTTCCTCTAGTCCCTGGCTCTCAGCTTTCCATGGAGACCACAGAAAAGCCCTTCGCATATTCATTGTTTTCATTTACCAGAACAAAGAAGCAACTTAATAAATTCAGCTTATCTGGGACTCCACGTAGTAGATGAGCTTGCTTTTCTTGTTGACGCATATCAACAGAATAGGATGCGGAATAGGATGAGGGCTGCCAAGATGAGCTTTTACTTTTAGGAATCACATGCTCTGCACTGGGGGCTTCTCTGGTGACTCAGATGATAGAGAATCCGCCCGCAATGTGGGAGATCCGAGTTCAATCCCTGAGTCTGGAAGATCCCCTGGAGAAGGACCTGGTAACCCACTCAGTATTCTTGCCTGAAGAATCCTATGGACAGGGGAGCCTGGTGGGCTGCAGAGCTGGACACAGCTGAGCAACCAACACACACACACCTACCCTGCATTGAACATAACCTGCTTGTTGTTTTGTAGATTGTTTGCCACAAAACTTTGGTTCTTTAATCTACTCTTTCCTGCTCCACAGACTTATAATTGACTTTCTCCCAGTTTCTCAAAAAAGAGAAAACAAATCTCATTTCCTTCTCTTTTCTCTCCCAGACATGATATATGAGTGGGAGATGAAGGCTTTTTTTTTTNCGCTCAGTCATGTCTGACTCTTCGCGACCCCATGGACCGCAGCCTCCCAGGCTCCTCTGTCCATGGGATTTTCCAGGCAAGAGTACTGGAATGGGGTGCCATCTGAATAATATACTGGTGCCATGGAGGTGTGTTAATGTGAAGACTTAGCAAAGATTCACATTACTTAAGTAACCTGAAACCTAAAACTATCAAAATAGCCTGATACTTTCACAAACCCTAGAGCTAGGAAGGAATGAAGTGATGGGGTTTATCCCCTGGTTGTTGAAGACCTGTCATTCTATACTGGAATCTGAAGGACGATGTGAAACTTCCCATGTGAAATGTACTTTGCTATAGCTCCTAGTTAAGCTTTGTTTATATCTTGCTGAAATCTCTTGGGAAGGGTCCAGCAGAAACCATTTATTTCTTTATAGGAAGAAAACTAGAGCTGTCAAATGCCTGTTCTATATTCTAGTTACAACACAGGGTAGGCTCAGTGATATTGAAAGAAGAATAGCTTATATATAATGCGTTGTTTGTGATTGTAAGGTTGGCGCAAGAATAATTGTGGTTTCCATTGTTGAACTTTGCTCTTTGATATTGGAATACATTGTTAAATGTGGTTATATTATACCTCAAAAAAAATTGCAGCAATGAACCAGAAGCAACAAATTCTGAGACTCAAGTGCAGGTTTTTAAAACCAAACTAATGTGATGGGTTACCTCATGGGCACCTGAATCTTCTGGACAGGAAGGCCTGAGTACTTTTCCTAATGGCCTGTCAAAATGTATTTTGTACAGCTTACAGAGGAGTGGTAAATGTCTTAAAAGGTACTTGACCTTTGAGGTTTTATGGCTTTCAGATTTATATTTTAAAATCTGTTGATAATAAAGTGAAGTCTTCTCATGTCTCTTTCAAGGGTATAATTTATGATTATAGGAACATTAAGATAGGCATATTTTAAATAATGCTTAGTTTATTGAGCATCAACTGTGAGATTAAAGAACATGCAAAGTGAGCAAGACAAGTGCCATTTCATTTAGGTTATTTAACATTTAGAGTTAAGGTGGGAGGACAAAAGACATTATTTAATGACTTTGTAAATATTGTGCAATTACTACACAGAAACGCATCAAATGCAGTAGATAAAATACCTGCTGGTGGAACTGGAAGAGTTCATGGATGAATTGGCTTTTGGCCAGAGGAAAACTTGTTTTATGTTGTTCAGTTGCTTAGTTGTGTCTGACTCTCTGACCCCATGGACTGTAGCATGCCAGGCTTCCCTGTCCTTCACTTACCTCCCGGAGTTTGCTCAAACTCGTGTCCATTGAGTCGGTGATGCTATCCAAGCATCTCATTGTCTCTCTTACAGTTGATTTACAATATTGGTATTAATTTAGGTGTACAACAAAGTGATTCAGTTATATTTGAAATTCTGCACAAAAGATTTACATATTGTTTATATATTTGGTTTCTTATGTCAGTATAAATTCATGGTTAGTTATTTTGTACTTTGAATTATAATCCAATATTATATATATATATATATTTGTTGTTCAAATTCAGCCTATTTCCTGCCCCAGCCCTAGAAAGTCTTGGTTTTTTATTTTTTGATTTTAACAAGTTTTACACATACACAGACACCATACATGTACATTATGTACATACTGGATATGAGTTCTTACAGGATAAAAGTATCATAAATTTCTTCTTTTTTTTGGCCACACTGGGTCTTCGTTGCTGCGTTGCGGGCTTTCTCTGGTTTCGGTAAGCAAGGGCCACTCTAGGTGTAGTGCTTGGGCTTCTCACTGTGACGGCTTCCCTTGTTGCACAGCACAGGTTGTAGCGCAGACAGGCTTCAAGAGTTGTGGCTCTTGGGCTTAGTTGCCCCACTGTGTGGGCTATTCCTGGACCAGGGATCAGTCTGTGTCGCCTGCGTTGGCAAGTGGCTTCTGAACCACTGGGCCAGCAGGGAAGTCCTCGTCTGTTCTTCAGCTTGTCTGTCTGAAAAGGTGGCTTTTGTTGAAAAAAGAAAAAAAAGGCCCTGTAGACAGTAGGCTGTCTTCTGTCACAGTGAACATCAGAGTTTTTCCGTCTTTAAGTTACTTCAGTCAGGAACACATCTGAGTTCCTTACCTCACTCAAGAAAATTCTAAACTTAAAAGGTGTCAAGAAGGGGGAATTTTCCCCTTGCACTCTGTTTGACTGGCCTACTGATAAAATTGACACGAGACAGATTAATGAGAGAAGTAACAAATTTTAATTCATGCACATGGAGGTCTCAGAAATGGGATATAAGATGTGGCTAAAGTAAGTAAATTTTATGCTTTTTAGACAATAAATTTGAGAGGATTTATCAGGACAAACTTAGGCTATGGGTGCTTAATAAGTGAGTCTAAACAGACTTTGAATTTGGGGTTGTAAATAAAAGAATCATAACAAGTTTGGTTTATACAGACTTCTTGGCCCTAAATTTCCTATCTGTGGGGATAAGGATGTCTTTCAACCTCCTGGTACACAGAGAGGACCTTTCAAATGGGAGATTTATTTCCTGATTTCAGGGAGACAGGTGTTACAGTGTCCTTGGACTTGCAATTTCTTAAGTAACTAATTCAAAATCATGCTGCTGAGGTTATTTTGGGGGTGGTCTGCCTTGTGCCCCAACAGTGCAAAGGGCAGACCACCCTCACCCATTCTTTGTTGCAGACAGCTAGCCCCTGGGTACTGAAGCTTCCTCTTGGAAGTTATCCCTTTGTATACTATTCATGTCCTGTTCTGACCCTCTGCTCCACTCATGAATCTACTCAGCTTCTAATCTTAGTGATGAAATCCAACCTCTCTGCTTCTGACATTGACTTACTGCTGCCCTCTGTCCCCTGCTTGGCCAGGTCCTACTTCTCAGATCCTGGCTTTAGCTCCTTGGCCAGGTTTCCTGGAAGGGAGGGATCAGGCTATGAGAACTGAGGTAAAAATCGGTAGTGACTGCTGGTTTTTTTTAAATTAATTTTTGGCTGCACTGCGTCCTTGTTGCTTTGCACAGGCTTTCTCTAGTCGTGGCGAGCGGGGGCTACTCTTCATTGCCAAGAGCAGGCTTCTCACTACAGGTAGTTTCTCTTGTGGAGCAGGGGTCACAGGCTTCAGTATTTGTGGGGCACAGGCTTAGTTGCTCCATAGCATGTGGAATCTTCCCGGACTAGGGATCGTGTCCCTGCACTGGCAGGTGGATTCCTATCCTCCAGGTCACCAAGGAAGTCCGGTACTGCTGTTAATGATCAGGGAGAGCTTGTTGAATTCCCTGTCGGGTACTATCATTGTCTAATCCATGAGAGTGCATGAGAAAATAGCATCCTTATCTTGAGGAGCTTTGCCGTCGTCTTGGGGAGGTAAGCTATCCACGAGGAACCGAAACTAGAGGAAAAAACATGGATATAAGTCATATATCATCAAGGGCTAATTAGTGTAATAAGGATGACACATTCTAGAAATTCAAGAAATGAGAAGACACCAAGGGCTGGAGAAGGTGGGGAAGTGGTGCTGAGATAGAATTTGAGAAGAGAGACGAGCAGCACCCAGGCAGCCTGCAAAGGAGCAGCACAGCTGGGATGGCAGAAAAGCCTGACTGGCCGGGGGTGGGGACAGGGAAGGAAGCTGGGGAGTGAAGTGGGAAAGGTCAGGGTAGGGAAGGTTGTTTGGGACTTCGTTAAGGCATTTGGGACTTAATTCTGATGGGGAAACGTGGCTTTGTGAGGAGAGCAGAGAAAAGAAGCAGGTGCTTCAAGAAAGAACAACTAAGGCGAGTTGCCAGAGGAGGAAGAAGAATGCAGACTGATTTTTTAAAGTGTGAAAGGAAAAGTGGTTTTAGTGGGCATTTGTTATTTTTGCCACTCACCATCCATTTATCCTATTTCAAGGGAAAGTTCCCTAATTCCTTCTGGGGAAGCCTCCCTTTCCAATTCTTGTGGAACAATTTGACAGCTTTATTTCAAAAACCTTAAAAGTGTTTATATTATTTAACCTGTGATTATGAGGAACTTTTTTGAGGTATAGTTGATTTTCAATGTTGTGTTAATTTCTGTAGTACAGCAAAGTGAATCAGTTATATGTGTGTACACACCCACACACATTCTTTTTAAAAGTCTTCTTTTCTATTATAGTTTATATAGTTCTCTGTGGTATTCGGTAAGACTCTGTTGTTTATCCATTCCAGTATAATAGCTTAAATCTGCTAACCATACCCTCCCACTCCATCCCTCCCCAAACCTCTCCCCCTTGACAACTGCTAATCTGTTCTCTATGTCCACAAGTCTGTTTCTGTTTTGTAGATAGGCTCGTTTGTGTCATATTTTAGATTTCACATATAAATGGTTATCATACTTGTCTTTCTCTTTCTGACTTCAGTTGGTGTGATAATCTCTAGTGGCATCCATATTGCTGAAAATGGCATTATTTCATTGTTATTTATGGCTGAGTAGTATTCCATTGTATATATGTACCACATCTTTATCCATTCATCTGTCATTGGACATTTAGGTTTCCATGTCTTGGCTATTGTGAATAGTGCTTCTGTGAACATTACATTACGAGGAATTTTAACAAAAATTTATGTAAAAGATATTTATCACAGTAATATTTCTAAAAGCATTAAGAGAATGCTAAGAAAGTATTGGTATATCCACTTCATGGGAAATTATGCAAAAGTTAAAAAGTGATACTGAAGATTTTTCTTTTTAATTTTTGGGAGGTTTGAAATAAACTCACATTGTATAAACTCAGAGGTCCAGAGAGCATGAAGTGAAAAGTAGGTTTTCTTCCCTCCTATGTCCCTCTGCCCTATTCACCCCCACATAAGAGGAACATTTAAAACACGCGTGTCTATTCTTTTTCCTCCTTACCCAAATGGAAGTTTGTTTTGGATCTTGTTTTTTTCCCACTTTATAGCTGGTGATTGCTCCATATCAAAACACTGAGCTTCCTCATTTTTTTAATGCTTGAATATGATTTAATTGTATAGCTATATTACAATCTTTTGAGCTAGTCCTTCACTGATGGCATTTAGTTCTTTCAAATCTTTTGCCAGAATAACCATGCTGCTATAAATAATTATATACATATTTCACTTTGCACATATGAGNTTAATGCTTGAATATGATTTAATTGTATAGCTATATTACAATCTTTTGAGCTAGTCCTTCACTGATGGCATTTAGTTCTTTCAAATCTTTTGCCAGAATAACCATGCTGCTATAAATAATTATATACATATTTCACTTTGCACATATGAGCATATCTGGAGGATAAACTCTAACATGGAATTGTTGGATCAAAACATAGGAGCACTTAGGAAATTCCTTGGTGCTCCAGTGGTTAGGACTCAGTGCTTTCATTGCAAGTCTTGTGGCCAAAAAAAAAGGAGTGTTAAAAATTTTGGCATATGGCAGAATTTCTTTTCACAGAGATTTTCAATTTTTTTCATGAAAGAGTGCTTGTCCTGTCCATTCAGCCAGCACCATGTGCTATCAAACTTTATGTTAGGAAAGATGTATTAAAGGATTTTAGAAAATACTAGTGAAATATTGTTAAGTTACAAAAGCAAGACTCAAATATGTACAGTACGAGCTTAAAAATGCAAATGTAGGACTTCCCTGGTGATCCAGAGGTTAATAATCTGCCTGCCAACCATGCAAATGCATATTATTGAAAGAGATAATGTCACTGAATTAATAATAATGAATGCCACTATTAATGGCATTAATTTAATGCATTAAATTCAGATAATGCCACTGAATTTAATAATGCCATTAAATTATCCACTGTTAACAGGGTAAATGTGTTAATTGTGGTTTATATTAAATGTATATGTATTGATTCATTATTCCAGCATTATTCATAATTGCTGTAGTCCAACTCTTTGCAACCCCATGGACTGTGGCCTGCCAGGCTCCTCTGTCCATGAGATTCTCCAGGCAGGAATATGGGGGTGGGTTGCTATTTCCTACTCGAGGAGATCTTCCTGGAGTAGCTTCCTGGAGTAGTGTTATTGCTGTAGTAGTGTTATTTAACTTCATTAGTAAAATATCCCAAATTTGTTATAGACCCTTGGGGGCTTCCTTGGTGGTGCAGATAGTAAAGAATTTGCCTGTGATGCAGGTGATCCCTGGGTTGGGAGGACCCCCTGGAGAAGGAAATGGCAACCCACTCTAGTATTCTTGCCTGGAGAATCTCCATGTACAGAGGAGCCTGGTGGGCTACAGTCCATGGGGTTGTAAAGAGTCAGATATGACTGAGCAACGAACACACTTCTGCTGTAAAAACAATTCAAAGAAAGACCCATGGATATAGTATGAATATTACTTGTCTTTTTATTCCCAACACCTGTTGAGGTGATGAGGTTTATAAATTAGGAATGAATGAGGAATATTTTCTGACTCTGTGGACAACCATTTGAAATTTCTAATCTTGCCACCAGGTGGTGGAAGAGAGTTAAAAATCAGGGGACCTCGTAGGATCTGAGCCACGAAAATCAAGTACAATGTACCCTAAGAGGTTAATTAAACAAAATGTTAAAAATGAAAATTTAAACAATTAGAATTGATTTAAAATATTTGTTCCAAAATATTCAAAACTCCCAGGAAAAACCTTGATGCGATCTGTGACACTTTAGCATACTTCCTCACTTGGCACTATTTCTTACCCCTCCTTCTGTTGAGCCTGTCCTCCTGGTGCCCCTGATGATGCTGTCAGGCTTCCCTTTCTTCCTTCTAACCTCGCTGCTTCCCAAAGAGTTGAACAATCAGATGCATGGATGCATGTCCTCAAGAGTGACCCACAACTGAAGGCCACCTCTCCATCTCTGGTGTTGCAGATGACTCTTGGTGGGATTTCATTACGGGGGTGGGTGAGGGTGAACCTTCCTTCAAATCACCCCAGCTGCTATCTTCACTGTGTCTGTACCAAGCTAGAACCTGCTCAGAGGCACAGTTTGCCTCTCTAGGTCTGAGGCTAGGGGCTGGCTCTCTTGACCTTCATCCTCCCCTTCTTGAATGGATCTGCCTCAGGAATGACCTCTATCTTTGGCTCTGATTCTGTTTAGAGGGGCAGAGCTGTAACCGAGCTCCTCGTACTTTAAATACCTTGTGATCTTGGCCTCTGTGGGCCTCAGTTTTGGTTCAGGGCAGGTAGCGCAGGGCTGTACTTTGTCCTAGAGTGCCTTATCACTGCAAAGTGGGGATGGGTCTTACTTGCCCTGGGTTATGTTTAAGAAGGCTGAGCGCTGAAGAATTGATGCTTTTGAACTGTGGTGTTGGAGAAGACTCTTGAGAGTCCCTTGG
>SJYV01001329.1:918246-968324 GCA_006410875.1 Neotragus pygmaeus | reverse complement strand
TGCCCCTCAACAGTCTGTACCTCCTCATTTGGAGGAGCCACCCTCATCCTTTTAAGGCAGGAGCAGAAAGTCAGCTTGTCTCCAGACAGCTACTGCTGCCAAGCCGCCCCATCTCCTTACCTGCAGTCCTGGTGTGAAGTGAAAGTTGCTCCCTCTGTCTGACTCTTTGCGACCCCATGGACTATACAGTCCATGGAATTCTCCAGGTCAGAATACTGGAGTTGGTAACCTTTCCCTTCTCCAGGAATTGAACCCAGGTCTTCCACATTGCAGGCAGATTCCTTACCAGCTGAGCCACAAGGGAAACCCAATACTGAAGTGGGTATCCTATCTCTTCTCCAGAGTATCTTCCTGACCCAGGAATTGAACTGGGGTCTCCTTGCAGGAGGATTCTTTACCAACTGAGCTATCAGGGAAGCCAAAAGGAAAGCAACCCCGATGGCTCCCTGTTTAGCCTCATAGCGCCTAGCAGGTTCCTTTCCCCCATGGAGAGTGCTACAAAGAGCAAACTTGGCCCTGTGACCTGGGGAACACAGTTTAGACCCTGCCTTGAGAAGTCCCTTTTCCTGGAGTTTTTGGGGTTCTCCTTGAGCACTGCCCACCTGTGGGGTATGGTCCTCTCACCCCAAGCAGCTTCACAGAGAGGGTGCCTGGCCTTGGAGCTGGCCCCTGGAGGAGGCCTGTGAATTCTTTGGGTGGAATAAAGGATCTCTGGGTCCCATGCCAGGCACTGTGGGAAAAATACAGCACAGAGAGCCCTGTTTCTCTTCCCCTCAATATGTAGCATTCAGTTTTCAGGTCTCTGCCCAGTGTCTTCTCTTCAGGGAAGCGCTTACTGATTGCGCCCGATAGTGCATGTTGTATTCCTTCATAGTTTTGGTCCTTTATGGTTTTGGGGTTGGGGGCCTGCAGGCATGTGAGCACCTTGTGGACAGCTGTTGTCTGGCTTCCAGTGCCACTGCCCCTTGCACGGGCTGATGCCAGTGAGATCTCAGCAGACAGCTGTCGAATGAGTACAGCGGATCTATAAAACGGACAGGGCATGTCGTGGATTGAGAGCTGTGGCCTCCATCCTCAGAGGGCTCCCAGGCCACAGGAAGGCAGCCCCCCAGCTGCTCCCAGAGGCAATCTTGCAGGAATGGTTAGGGGAGGGGGCAGACATGAGGTCTGTGTTGGGAGTTAGAGATTGGGTAAAGGTCCAGGGTAGAGAACTTTCTGAGTTTTTACTCCCCCACTCCCACCCCGAGCTTTTACTTTAAAAACATATAAGATCCTGAGAGGTAGTTTGCAAAGATATCTTCCATTTCTAATTTCATATGATTTCTATGTCAAGTAATAAAAACAATAATAGCTAACATTACTGTGTATAGAGCCTGTGGCAAGCACTGTGCTAAACACTTTACATATACCACTCATTTAAGTCTCAGCTACCCTATGGGGTACCTTATTGACTATCCCATTTTGCAGATAAGAAAACTGAGTGGCAAACAGGTTGAGCAACATTCCCAAGATTGTAGAGCTATTAAACAGTGCAGCAGGACTCTGCATAGACCAAGTGTTCATCGAGTGCTTTCAGCGAGGCTGGTGCTCAGTGAGAGTGTCCTTTGGCACCGTCAGATGTAGATGCTGAGACATCATCTGACTCTGCATGTGCATATCTTTCTCCTTCAGTTCCAACCATGAGCTCCTGGGGTGTCTGCACTGAGTGCCACCACCCACGGAGCCTCCAGCACTGCGATGGTGCTTCTCATACGGATGCTCAGGAACCAGGCAGATGGGAGGGTCAGCCCAGATTTGAAAGAAAAGGGGCAGAAGGGAAACAATTGGAGACCTTAGGGGCTGCCTGAGATGCTCTCATATTCTCAGGGACGGGTAGAGAGTGGGGAGCAGGCTGTTGTTATCACTGAGGGGATGGCAGCAACTTACGCTTCAAGGGCAAGAAGGTTGTGATGGTATAAGGTAGAAAGCTTTGGAAACCCGAGTGGGTATCAGCTGATTGAACTTAACAAATAATTTGGAAAATACGTTCTCTGTATAGAGGTGGCATTTGCAGGGATAAGAACACTGTCTTGGGTCGAAGGTACATTCATCATTAGGAAGCCAGTAGGGAGAGTGGACTGTAGTCTTGAATGCCTGTCCTCAGGGATATAGAGGACAAAGGGGTTGGGGGATGGGAGAGTTCTAGCCGGGGCCAAGGGGCAGAAAGGGTCTGTTTCAGGATGGAAATCGCAGGGAAGGGGCAGGAGGAGACCAATGAAAGGAATGGCAGAGGGTAAGAGAAGTCAAAGCCACGGGACAAGGTCACCAATTGAAACCGGGCAGTGGGGAAGAGGAAAGAAAGGCTCAGAGCAGGCTCTGCGTAAGGTGAGCGGGAGAGTGGGGTACTGGCCCCAGAAAGCAGGAAGTCACATGAGGAACTGGTTTGTGGGGAGAGAAGGAGGAGGAGGCAGAAGCGATATTGACAATATTAACCACAGGAGTAGCACTGGTGAAGATGGAGACTCGCAGCATCCTGAAGCCCCTGCAGCAGCCCTCAGCTTTCAGGACAGTGCCAGGGTTGCTGGATATGGGGAGGTCCTGGGGAAGGAACAGGGGCCAGACAGCAGGGTTTGGGGGTATTTTAATATTTGAACAACCAGTACAAACAATGAGTGTGCCCTGATGCTAGGTTTGAGGACTTGGTAGAGGGGGCCCCAGTACTTGGGAAAGGGTGTCCAGGAAAGACAGTGCCTGGAATAGCAGAGGCGCTCAGGTGGCCTCAGTTCAGCTCAGTTCAGTTACTCAGTCGTGTTCGACTCTTTGCGACCCCATAAATTGCATCACGCCAGGCCTCCCTGTCCATTACCAACTCCCAGAGTTCACTCAAACTCATGGCCAGGTTTAAATCCCCATCTGCCCCTTATAGCCGAGTGACCTTGGGCAGATAACCTCATTCTGTTTTTCCATGTCGAAAAATGAGGATAATATCAATGTTGGTGCTCTAGGACTGTTGTGAGGATTAAATCAGAGTTCTGTGCATGCCTGGCACATAGCGAGCACTTGTGATTGTCAACTATTATCAGCACAGAGGTGATAATTAAAGGAGGTGGTTGACAGTTACTTCTTGAGAATCAAGAGATAAGAGACCCCAGAAAAGCACTCTTGGTGAACACCTTGTTTTGGCAGGAGTAGAGTGGGGTCGAAGAAAGAGAGGTAGAGATGTAGGGATTCAACCCTCACAGGAGCCATCACAGGCCCAGGAGAAGAATGTTCCATGGAAGTTGAGAGGCCCATGGTCAAATTAGGTAGATGTTTCTGAAGAGGTATGAGTCAGCGCATACTGTACAAATAATCTTCAGATGCCCCGTGGGAAGTTCATTTATCCTTTCGGTGGATCTATTTGAAAAGGGGACTTTTCAACTCTTTAAAACTGGGATAGTCCCCAGCTGTGTGTGCTTTTTCCCTCCCAGCAGTTGTGTGGTTAAGCTGTGCTGTTATTTATCCTGGTTAACATTGATGGTATCTTGCTGAAATAAGACAGGGACTGTGGGTGTACTTTCCAGGGCTCCAGGGAAGGTGGCCACATAGGGACAGTCCCAGCCTTTGGCCTGTGGTCAGAGGGGCCTTGCACAGGTGACCTGTTCCAGGAGAGGGAGATGCTCCCCGCCTCAGGACAGTCCCACATTCCTCATGAGGGTGTGACCCCAGTCTGATCCTGTGTATCTTCTAGATCCTTATGTTGACCTGGTTTTCCTGATTCTCACTGCTCTTAGCCCAGACCAGCCTCCTATTGCCTGTCCTAACCTCTCCCACCTCTGTGCCTATGGTGGGCGAGGCCTCTCTCCTCTGCTTGGGGAGTGACCAGGGGAAGGCTTGGGGCCCCCTGAACTTGCTTGTTGCCCATGACCACCCAGGGCTGTCCCTCTGCTTCAAACCTCTGACCGCTTTGGAATCTGTTCTTTCTGGGTCTTACCAGATCTTGAGTTGGTACTGTCCTGCCTGGTGGCAAAATGCAAGATAAAGTTGTTGACTTTCGTCTCTTCCAGTTCATTCTTTCTAGAGCAGCCACTGGGGTCTAGCTTTAAAATAATTATCACAAATCTTTTTTTCTTGTTTTAGCATTGTAAGAATTTAATAAGAAAGTCATGGGATCTACCTTCTAAGGAAAACAATAAATTCTGCTCTTTTTCTGGCCATGAGGCATGTGGGATCCTAGTTTCCTCACCAGGGTGCAAACCCAAGCTCCCTGCTTTGGAAGAGCAGAGTCTCAGTCACTGTGACTGCCAGAGAAGCCTCCAGAAAAATAGGAAATTCTTTTTGAAATATATGAAATCTGAACAAGTGGAAAGAAAACAAGTTTGTTAACAAACTTTAAAAAAGTCTAGATGATGCAAGCATATTTTTTAAAAATCCAAACATTCCCAAATGACTTATAATGAAAAACAATATAATTATTATTTATGTTGGCACGATGTGTAAAGACTGTTTTTTATTTTATTTTTCTTTGCCATGTGACTTGTGGGATCTTAATTCCCTGACCAAGAGTGGAACCCATACCCTCAGCAGAGAAAGTGCAGAGTCCTAACCACTGGACCGCCAGGGAATTCCCACAGCATGTAAAGGTTTTTTATTTTTAAAGCTGAGTGTGTGTGTGTGCTTAGTTGTGTCTGACTCTTTGCAACCCTTTGGACTGTAGCCTACCAGGCTCCTCTGTCTGTGGGATTCTCCAGGCAAGAAATACTGGAGTGGGTTGCCATTTCCTTCTCTAGGATCTTCCCAACCCAGAGATGGAACCCGTGTCTCTTGCATTAAAGGCGGATTCTTTACCATCAGGGAAGCCTGAAGTAGTATATTATAGTTAGATCTCCATTTTTATTTTTCCTGGACTTTCTAATTCTTCTTTTTTTGAGGGAAGACATTATTCACCTTTATCAGAAACCTTTTTTTTTTAAAGCATTTATTTATTATTTAATTTTGGCTATGCTTGGGTCTTTGTTGCTGTGCGGGCTTTTCTCTAGTTGCAGAGAAGCATAGGGTTCTCTTTGCACTGGCTTCTCTTGTGGAGCTCTAGAGCACAGGCTTAGTTACTCTAGAGCATGTGGGATCTTTCTGGATCTGGGATTGAGCCCATGTCTCCTGCATTGCAAGGTAAATTATTTACCACTGAGCCACCAGGGAAGCCCCAGAGACCTTTTTTTTTCTCAATGCTCCACTCTATCAGTTTTTTCCCCTGCACAAACAACAGTTTGTTCTCAGATTAGATTTACACAGTGAATGTAGAATTCTGAGTTTGGGGTCTCAGATATCCATTACAGGAACACGTACATAGATAATACCTAGTTAAGTTCATTCTAAAGTCAAAAAGACTTGGTGTGTGCAAACTTGGTATAAGTATGTATGGATGCATATTAATTTATGGATTTTTCTGGTAAAAGCAACTATAGATGTCATTAGCCAATCAAAGCGAAATATTAGTTACATCCAAACATATACAATATCCAAAGTACCTCTGTTTGTACAACCAGTAGATGTTTTTGCAATTAACTTCTGTAATTTTCATTTACCGTCTCAAGTATAATCAGAATGTCCATTTTTGGACATATTTTATTACAGCATAAATATCATCTAAGTTTCACTGTTAGTGAAAAGCTCATCTGAGTAGGAAGGGCCTGACATTTTTCTTTCCTCTGCTACACTAGAAATCTCCAGCTTTGACAAAAGAAAAGGGGGAAAGAAAGTGAAGTCGCTCAGTTGAGTCCGACTCTTTGCGACCCCATGGACTGTAGCCTATCAGGCTCCTCCGTCCATGGGATTTTCCAGGCAAGACTGCGGGAGTGAATTGCCATTTCCTTCTCCAGGGGATCTTCCCGACCCAGGAATCGAACCCGGGTTTCCTGCATTGCAGGCAGACGCTTTACGGTCTGAGCCACCAGGGAAGCAAAAAACGTAGGGGCGGGGGAAGGCGGTGTTAAATAATAGGAATTGTTGGTTAGCTTTATAGAATGACATGTCACTGTAATTAAAAATATTGTGTTTGCTTATTTATTTATTTGGCTGCATTGCTCTTTGTTGCCACATGTAGGGTCTTCGTTGCTGTGTGCCAGAGCTTCGTTGCAGTTTGTGAGATCTAGTTCCCTGACTAGGGATCGAACCCAGGTCCCCGGTCTTGGGAAACTGGATTCTTAGGCACTGGACCACTGGGGATGTCCCTAGCCATTGTAATTTTAAAAAATATAAAACTGTTAGACTTTTCCAACTATATCAATGGGACTATTTAAGATATGGTTGCCAGGAATTTAAGAACTCTTGCATGTTATGAAAATCCATGAAGACTGAGAGCTATATGATCTCACTCTGGAAAAGCCAGGCAACAGGAAACCAGATACTTTGGACACTGTGTTAAGATAGCTGCTGTTGAGTCTCACAACATCCAACACAGGCTTCGGAGCCTCCTTCAGAATCAGGGTCTTCTAGCTTCCCAAACAGCCTGTGTGTAAGAAAAGTAGGAAGAGCAGGCTTCTGAAAGACACAGTAGGCTCTTGACGTGTTGGTTTAAAAACTTGCCTTCTAGCTGGAATTAGTTGTATCTTTGTGTGAAGGTTAGACAACAGATTTCAACACAGGAGATAAGTTTGTTCTTCTTGAGAAGAGGAAAACTTTTCCCTAGCTGACTCTAATGCTCTTGTCTTAAACACTTTACATATTTTTATGTATAAGGAGGCTCAGAATAGTTCAGGACAACTTAAATCCTGGTGCAGAGACCCATACCATTCATCAGTATCTTATCTGTGGAAACTCTTATATGGCCTTCTAGCTTACCATTCGGATATGGCTCTATTGCATTAGCATTGATCAGGTCACACCAGGTGAAGACTTTATTTTTTTTAAGTTTGTTTATTTGGCTTTGTGGGTCTTAGATGCCGAGTACTCTCTAATCGTGGCCCGAGGGCTCAGTTGCTCCAGGGATATGTGGGATCTTAGTTACCCGACCAGGCATCGAGCCTGAGTCCCCTGCATTGCAAGGTGGATTCTCAACCACTAGACCACCACGGAAATCCCAAGACTTTCTTTTTTGACAGAAATGATCACAGCTGAAATATTTGGGAAAGTAAATTAAAAGAATATTCTTTTATTTTTTTTTTTAACCCGCAAGTCCGTGGCACTTTATACCCTCTCACCAGCCCAGCACTGCGCCTCCACCAGAGAGTATGACATAGAGTACCTTTTTTTTTTTTTTAAGGCTGCATGATCTTAAATATTTTTTTTCATAGATCACTGTTCATCTTTTAAGCATATTACTATTTGTGCTTTTCAGATCCCTTTCAGGTACCGTAAATGTCACATACCTCAGGGACATCACTGCTTTTACAACTGTATTTTAGGAGAGGGAGACACACAGAGAGAATGAAAAATAAGGAAAGTTGGAGGGACAGAGGATGGCTGACCCTGCCTCATACCCTCAGTGTTCACACTGTGAGGTGCAGCCACACAAGACCTCCAAAGGGTTGGAGGTCGGGGAAGGGGGTGGGAGGTTTTAGCTGCCTTTGCACTGACCTCTACTCCTGCCTCCCCGTCTTGGGGAGGAGACTTTTTCTACAAGTCTGTTGCATGCTTCTAACAGCACATGTATCACTCCATGTTTGTTTGCTTTTCTTCTTTGGTAGACTATGGCCAACTTCTGTATTGTTTCCCTCTGTGTCCCTAGAGCTTGACTCAGTTCTGAGGACAGAATATGTGCTTAATAAACGTTTAACAAGTGAATAAATGAACACTGAAGTGTCAACTACTTGATGTCAATAGGCATCCCCCCACCGTCTACCCTCTGTACAATACATAATATTCAGGGGCCATGCAACTAAATTCCACATATTTAACTAATTTTTGTTGTCTTTTAAAGTGTGATGCCACATTTTAAAAAAATTCTGATAAAACGCACATAACAACATTTACCCCCCCTAACCTTTTTTGAAGGCAATGGCNTAATGTCTCTGCTTTTGAATATGCTATCTAGGTTGGTCACAACTTTTCTTCCAATGAGCAAGCATCTTTTAATTTCATGGCTGCAGTCACCATCTGCAGTGATTTTGGAGCCCAAGGAAACAAAGTCTGTCACTGTTTCCATTGTTTTCCTATCTGTTTGCCACAAAGTGATGGAAACAGATGCCATGATCTTCATTTTTTGAATGCTGACTTTTAAGCCAGCTTTTTCACTCTCCTCTCTCACTTTCATCAAGAGGCTCTTTAGTTCTTCACTTTCTGCCATAAGGGTGGTGTCATCTGAATATCTGAGGTTATTGATATTTCTCCTGGCAATCTTTTTTTTTTTTCTCCTGGCAGACTTGATTCCAGCTTGTGTTTCATCCAGTCTCACATTTCATATGATGTACTCTGCATATAAGTTAAATAAGCAGGGTGACAATATACAGCCTTGATGTACTCTTTTCCCAATTTGGAACCAGTCTGTTGTTCTATGTCTGGTTTTAACTGCTGCTTCTTGCCCTGCATACAGATTTCTCAGGAGGAGGAAAAGTAATCTGATATTCTCATCTCTTTAAGAATTTTTCACAGTTTGTTGTGATCCACAAAGGCTTTGGCATGGTCAGTAAAGCAGAAGTAGATGTTCTTCTGGAACTCTCTTGCTTTTTCTATGGTCCAGTGGATGTTGGCAATTTGATCTCTGGTTCCTCTGCCTTTTCTAAATCCAGCTTGAACATCTTTAAGGTCTCTGTTCATGTACTGTTGAAGCCTTGCTTGGAGAATTTTGAGCATTATTTTGTTAGAATGTAAGATGAATGCAATGGTGTGGTAGTTTGAACATTCTTTGGCGTTGCTTTTCTCTATTGCACATCAAGGTTTCAAAACTCCACTGCATGCTGAAACTCGATAAACATTCAGGTTCTTTTTTTCTGAACTCTTTTTTTATGGTTAGAGTTTTACTCAGTATTTAATTCTTTTCTATGAGCCTTTGGGGCTTCCCAGGTACAGCTAGTTGCAAAGAACACACCTGCCAATGCAGGAGACATAAGGAACGTGGGTTTGATCCCTGGGTTGGGAAGATCTCCTAGAAGAGGGCTTGGCAACCCGCTCCAGTATTCTTGCCTTGAGAATCCCCATGGACAGAGGAGCCTGATGGTCTACAGTCCATAGAGTCGCAAAGAATTGGACACGACTGAAGCAACTCAGCATGCACTCATGCATAAGCCCTTAGGTGGTCCAACATTTGCAGAAGCTAGAGATCTGTGTGGACCTGTAAAGTTAGGAGAAGACTGATTCCTGCTCTTGGGGGGCTTTGTTGCTGTTGTTGTTTTGTCACTCAGTCATTTCAGACTCTTTGTGACCCCATGGACTGAAGCATACCAGGTTTCCGTGTCTTTCGCTATCTGCCAGAGTTTGCTCACACTCATATCCATTGAATCAGTGATGCCATCCAATCAACTCATCCTCTGTCATCTCCTTCTCCTTCTGGCTTCAATCTTTCCCAGCATCGGGGTCTTTTCCAGTGAATCAGCTCTTTGCATCAGGTGGCCAAAGTATTGGAGCTTCAGCTTTAGGATCAATCCTTCCAGTGAATATTCAGGGATGATTCCCTTTAGAATGGACTGGTTTAATCTCCTTGCTGTCTTGTTAAGGGACAAACACATGTGTATGATCCTGATGGGAAACAGGCTCAGCTATGCTGCTCATGCTGCAAGGAGTGGGTTAGCCCGACAGGATTATGGGGCAGGCTTAGCTGGAGCACCGTTTCCTAAAAAGTGCTGAGATGGTACCGAGCATATGATAAGATGGAGAAATTGGTGTTCCCAGAACACCTCAGAGAAGGCATTGGCATGGCACAGGGGTAGAAGGAATACTTGCGTGAGCTGCTTAGGGTGGGGGGACTGGGACTCCACCTGCAGGTCTTGCTTGAGTGAAAACAGCTGATAGTCTGGCCATCCTCTGAGGGGCTGGGGTCTGGCTCATTTTCAGACTTAGTTTTGCTGTGTGACAGATGCCAGCTGAAATGCTGAGAAAAGTCACCTCTGTCTTTCCTCTCCGCTCTGGCCCTGCACTGCTGAGTCCCCACTCTTGTATGAACATGACTTTTTTCTATTTTAAGAAGCAAGACCTGCTTAAAGGGACAGGGTCAAAAATGGCCACAAACACAATTCCTTCACTGCACCAGGCCTTGGTTGCCCTACATCTTGGAATCTACTCTGCAACTGCACCCTGTTTTCAGAAACAAACATGGCTTTCTTGATCCCGTGTCATGGTCTTCATAGACTGGGACGTGGGGACTGGAGTCAATGAGAAGAGGGACGCAGGGGATCCAAGTCTCGAGTGAAACAGGGTGCTTTATTTGCAGAAATGCATGTTTGTCTATATTCATACAAGGCAGCTTTAGGCAATAAAAAAATTGAGCAAAAACAAAGCCAAGCAAATAACAATCTTCAAAGGGCCAGAAAGCATTCCATAACCTGAGTAAGAAGGGCATAACTGAATAATTACCTTTAAGTAAAAGGTCACTAAAAGGAATCCAAGCAGGTGCCCTTCTCATGATCTCAGTCCTGAGAACTGCTTGCAGCTCTGCTCGCTCGTTTTCCAGGAACCGATAAGGAATAGAGAGTCTTTGAGAAAAGGCACGCAAAAGAAGAAAATAACATATTGGATCCCTTAAAGTTGAATGTCCCCTGACAATCCTGCGAGTCAGGTCCTGAACTAAGGGTGCAGAAAGACCTAAGCTCTGAGGCATTCATCAGTACCTCTGCTGCTGGCCAGATCTGGACAGCTGACGAGTCCTGTGGGCTGTCTGCCCCAGATCAGGCTTCCCCCTCTACCTGTCCGATGTTTGCGTGTATCTGTGCAAATCAGGATTCCCACGTTAATTCCTGCTCAGAAGGTTGGCCAGCTTTGACTCTGACCAGCCGTGGCTCAGGGCTGGTGTCCTGGCTGGCAGGCCTCTCCCTGGCCAACCCTGGCTGACGCTGCCCTTTCCTGCGGAGTCTGTACGTGAGGGACCCTCCTGTTCCTCCTGCCGTCCTCAGCTCTGAGTCACAGGGAGCAGACTTGCTGAAGATCCAGGCACCTGCCTGTGAGCCGTGTGGCCCCTTCTACAGAAACTAAACTGAAAGGTCCCAGAGTCCAAGGGCTCAGGAAGCCACGAGCCTGTCTGCGGTCTGAGAGCAAAGGAATGAGTCGAGTCAGGGGTGTTGCAGAGGGGGCACCTGGAAGCCTGAAAAGATGGGGGCCCTGAGAGAGGCTGAGTGAACGAGACCACAGCTATTCAGAATTGTGATTGATTCCGAGAGCAGAGGATGTGGGGAGGGAGAGGCTGGCAGCCGCAATCCTCCCGGCCAGGGCTACATATCATGTGGGGTCTGCAGCCCACTCTACCTCAGACTAAGTGGGTGACTCCCCGGAAGCCACCCTGCTAACCACTCTGGTTAGCCTGGGCTTCCTGTTTAGCAATGTGGATAATACTATCTGGCCGGCTCACTGCTAGCTAGGGCCATCGTGTCTCGGATGGAGGAGGTGGAATCGTCGGGGATGTGTTAATGTCAATAGTATAGTGTTTTCATGTTTTGTCTTTTTCTTTGGCCGTGCTGTGCAGCATGCGGGATCTTAGTTTCCTGAGTAGGGATGGAACCTCTGCTCCCCTGCAGTGGAAGCCCAGAGTGTTAACCACTGTGCCAGGAAGTCCCAATATTGTAGTGGTTTCTGCAGTTAAATTAATTTTTAAAATTGAGACCATGAATGAAAATGATGAGTGGAAATCACTTGCAAAAAATCTCAAGAATTGTTAGAACAGGCGAAATATAGTCCCTAATCCCTAGAAATTATGATTTTTAAACAAGCAGGGGTCCCGGTACCTCTGTTATGAGGCTAATTCCATAGTATTATCCTCAGAGGGCTCAGAGGCACAGGTTTCAGCACTGAATGAACATGGCTTTGAATCCCTGCTCAGCTATGAATGCTTTTGCTGTACGATACTGGGCCAGTGGTGTTACGTCTCTGGGTCTTTGTGTCTGCGTCTGTAACATCTGGGTGATAATACCTCTTGGATATCATCACCTGGATGATCTCTCCATCTGAGGGTCCTTAATTTAATCACAGCTGCAGAGTTTATTTTGGCATGAAAGATAACACGGTCACAAGTCCCAGGTATTATAGCCTGGCACCACATAAGGTGGCTGGGTTGTCACTGGACCTGTGTGTTGTCATCGGGGACTTCTTTGAGAAGATGTCATTTGAACTGAGATGTGAAGGGTAAGGTCCACCTAGCCTTGTAGATGGCCGGAGGAAGGGGAGGGAAAACAGCAAGCCTGGAAAGGGCCTATGTGTTTGAGGGATAGAAGGATCAGAGCTTCAGCAGGAAGCAGGCTGAACTGCCAAAACTCAGCTTGACCAAAATCCATTTACTGAAATGATCGTGTCACTAAAAACAAGTTTTTAGTGATTACCCAGAAATCTAAAGCACATTGTATTATTAAAGGGAAGTTTCAACAAATTTTTGATTTAATAGGCTTTATTATTTTTATTTTATTAATAAGCTTTATTATTTTGAACAGTTTTAAGTTTACAGAAAAAAACTGAACAAGGTACAGGATTCCCATGTCACCTCTCTCTCAGTTTCCTCCACTATTAATATAGGGTGAGAAATCTTGCCTTTCATGAATGTTTACTGAGCAGCTACTCTGCGAGACATGGCAGCAGATTTTGGGACTTCATATTCTAGTCTGTGAGATCCAAGGTGGCCAAGTATTTCATACGTTATACACTTAGGGATTTTGGTGACTTCAGTGAAGGAAATAGAGTATATGAGTTTCCTATTGCTGCTTTAACTAATTTCCACAAGCTCAGTGACTTAAATCAAATTTACTGTCTCACAGTACTGGATGGCAGAAGTCTCACTGGGCTAATGTTGAAGTATGGGTAGGGCTGCATGCCCTCTGGGGGCTCAAGAAAAATCTGTTCCTTGCCTTTTCTTGATTCTAGAGGCTCCCCTCATTCCTTGGCTAGTGGCCCTCTTTTATCTTTAAACTCAGCAATCACATCACTCTGCTTCTCTCTTTTAGGGATTCTTGGGCCCACCTGGATATCTTGCATTACTATGTGGCTATTGCTGCACCAATATTACTAGCTAAAGTCCACGCTTTACATTAAGGTTCATGCTTCGTTTTCTGTGGGTTTTGACAAATGTATGATGCCATGTATCCACCATTACAGTATCACACAGAATAGTTTCACTGACTTGAAAAATCTTCTTTACATCCTTCCTTGCTTCCCCCGAACCCTGGGCAACCAACAACCTTAATTTATTGGCTCCATATTTCTGCTTTTTCCAGAATGTCATGTAGTTGGAATCATATATGGTATGTAGCTTTCTCAGACTGACTTCTTTCATTTAGCAATGTGCTTTTAAGATTCTCGCATGTCTTTTGGGGGCTGGATAGCCCATTTCTTCTTATCAATGAATAATATTCATGGTATGGACGTGCTATACTGTTTATTTGTTCACCTATTGAAGCACATCTTGGTTGCTTCCAACTTGGGGCAATTATGAGTAAAGCTGCTATCCGCATTTATGTGTAGTTTGCATGGACACACATTTTAAACTTGATTTAGTTGAGATTTAGTTTCATTGATTCAGATTTATTGATCTAGTTCAGTTGGATGTCATTTTAACATGTGTTTCACATCTAATATGCCTGAATATCCTCTGTGCTTCAAATTCATGCAAGATATTCATTGGATCAAACTGGACGAGAAGTGAGTGAGTTAGAGGAGGAGAAAAAGGCAGTGGGCTCAGACGAACATGTAGGGAGAACTACTTCTTATTTGCTTCTAAAATTTGCTTCCAAAATCCTAACATTTATTATATGCACTTATCTGAAATTTGAATATGAAAACATTCTCATGACCAAATTTCATGAACAGAAAGTATAGAAAACTTGAAAGATGCTGAACTTGGGCTGGTGTCAGTGAAATGGCAGTCATGAAACTTAAAAATAAACAAAATCTAAAATTTAACTACATTTAAATCAAAACTTTGAAAAAGCTGCGAGGTCAACACAAATTGTCTATTTTATAGCCAGTAGGAACAAGTAGAAACAAGAGTCACACGTTTCAGGGGTGAGAGAGGACTGAATCACTGAGACATAGAGGATGAGTAATTTTGGAATGAAAAAAGTGGTGTTGATATTATTCCTCAAAATCAAAGTTAATCAGCCTGGTCTGCAGATATGGAGATTTACATTTATTTACATGGTGCTGGTTGAGTAACACATTTTGCATTTATGTATCTCTATTCATGTTAAGAATATAATGATCGGGGCTCAGTTTCTTCATTAGTTGCAGGATGGAGACTGCTTTCATGGTTGAGCTCTAAGATGTCTTCTGATACCTCAGCACGCCAAGGCTGGAATGCCGTGGGAGAGTAAACAGATTTTGATTACCTAGACTGTTTAGGAAATGGAATAGATATTCTGACTAGCAATACTTTCTCTTTTTTAAAACCTTTTTATTTTGTATTGATGTCGTTGTTCACTTGCGAAGTCATGTCTGACTCTTTGTGACCCCGTGAACCACAGTACACTAGGCTTCCCTGTCCTTCACTATCTTCCTGAGTTTGCTCAAATTTTGTATTGGAGTATAGTCAATTAACAACGTGATAGTTTCAGGTGAACAGCAAAAGGACTCAGTTCAGTTCAGTTCAGTCGCTCAGTCGTGTGTGACTCTTTGCGACCCCATGAATTGCAGCGTGCCAGGCATCCCTGTCCATTACCATCTCCTGGAGTTCATTCAAACTCACGTCCATCGAGTCCGTCATGCCTTCCAGCCATTTCATCCTCTGTCGTTCCCTTCTCCTCCTGCCCCCAATCCTTCCCAGCATCAGAGTCTTTTCCAATGAGTCAACTCTTCCCATGAGGTGGCCAAAGTACTGGAGTTTCAGCTTTAGCATCATTCCTTCAAAGAACACCCAGGGCTGATCTTTAGAATGGACTGGTTGGATCTCCTTGCAGTCCAAGGGACTCTCAAGAGTCTTCTCCAACACCACAGTTCAAAAGCATCAATTCTTTGGCGCTCAGCTTTCTTCACATTCCAACTCTCACATCCATACATGATCACTGGAAAAACCATAGCCTTGACTAGACGGACCTTTGTTGGCAAAGTAATGTCTCTGCTTTTNTTTCCCAATTTGGAACCAGTTTGTTGTTCCATGTCCAGTTCTAACTGTTGCTTCTTGACCTGCATACAAATTTCTCAGGAGACAGGTAAGGTGCAGTAACCTAGGCTAAATGGATTGGCTTGGACAATGGGGAAATGATGATAAGAATGTTTCATGAGGAGGGACCAGCAAGTGCAAATATCCTGATGATAAGAATTTTTCACGTGGGAGGGAGGCAACCTACATGAGAATCTAAAGGAAGATCTGAGCACAGAGAGCTCAGGGGACAGAGAGCCAGATGAGACTGGAGAACAAGGCTGAGGTCGTGTTGTGAAGGCTTTCTAGATCATAAAAGGAGATGTCTTTATCCTGTGAACCACAGGAAGACAATGAAGGGCTTTATATGGAAGGGAAATGTAATCAGGTTTGTGTTTTGAAAAAATAAAAATACTTGGCATCAAAAATCATTGGTGGCAGGGTCGGAGAGAGTAAGGGGACAGATGGTTAATTAGTAGGCTATAGCAGAAGTCCAGTGGAGAGATGGAGGTGCCTTAGTGGGTTGATGGGGAGAGAAAGTGACTAGATTCTAGACATTTATGGGATATACAAAGCAAGAGAGAAGGAGGTATCAGAGATGACTCTTAGTTTTATGACCTGTGACTCTGCATGGAGAGTTGTGAGTTCACAACTCTTTCAACTGTTGAAGGAAGAAAATAAGTTGAGAGAAGAAAGTGAGTTTGCTTTCCAACATAATAATTTTGAGCCTTTGACTCTTCTAAATGGAGAGGTTGAGATGGCATGAGTATACAGATCTGGACACCAAGATGTTCTTTTTATTATTATTTAACTTGTTCTTTCCAAGATTTTAAAAATTAGATGAAATATGCAGGGTTTGTATTTGCAAGTGTATATGTGTGTTTCTCATCCATTTACAATATTCAGTTTAGCTCATAAAAATTTGTTGAAAATACATAAAATGGGCTTTCTCCCCAACACAGGAGATTAAGAAAGTACTTTTCTTATCCTGTATTAATTTGGGGATAATTGCAAGAAAGTATGTACTTAACCTATTATGTGTAACCTTATCTGGACATTCTGTAATTTCTATTAAGCTGGAAATATACAGAATTGGTGTTTGGTGCTGTCAGTGTGAGCAGTGGAGATCCCCAACAAGTTATCTCCTTCTATGTGATTGAGTGTCCTCTGACCACTTCTCCTTATTCTGCATTTCTACCTGCATTTCTTTCACTCCCATGAGTTAAACTACTCTTCGTCTAACAGATATTTATGGTATGTACTGTTCTTTGTACTGGATATACAGCGGTGAATAAAACACAAAAACAATAACAAAAAATCAATACCCTTATAATGCTTGAATGTGCTAATGATTCACAAGTTCATGTTTAGCTCAGCCCTCTTTTCAGTGATTTAGACACATATATATTTAATTATTTGTGGGTCCCTCAAACATGAGATATCTAAAACCAAACTCCTATGCTTTTGTTCTATACCTGCTCTTTTGAATTCCCTGTTTGTCTAATGGTTGTGCACCCATCCAATCGCCCAATCCAAAAAAACTAGGAATCATACTTAATTTCTCCTTCTCCCTTACTCCTAAATCCTATCAGTAACCTATCTTCCTATTGCATCTAAAGTAGTTCCCAAAGCATTCCCCTCATTAGTTCCCAAGTGCCCCTGACTAATGAGATTGGCTCTCACTATCTCTTGCCTAGAGTACTGTAGGAATCACCTTCCTAGTCTCCCCAATCCTATATTGTTTCCTTTAAATCTCTCCTCTAGTCAGATGCTGGCAATCTTGATTCCAGCTTGTGCTTCATTCAGCCTGGCATTTCACATGACCTACGAAGATCATGGCATCCAGTCCCATCACTTCATGGGAAATAGATGGAGAAACAGTGGAAACAGAGTCAGACTTTTTTGGGGGGGGGGCTCCAAAATCACTGTAGATGGTGACTGCAGCCATGAAATTAGAAGACGCTTACTCCTTGGAAGAAAAGTTATGACCAACCTAGATAGTATATTCAAAAGCAGAGACATTACTTTGCCGACTAAGGTCCGTCTAGTCAAGGCTATGGTTTTTCCTGTGGTCATGTATGGATGTGAGAGTTGGACTGTGAAGAAGGCTGAGCTCCAAAGAATTGATGCTTTTGAACTGTGGTGTTGGAGAAGACTCTTGAGAGTCCCTTGGACTGCAAGGAGATCCAACCAGTCCATTCTGAAGGAGATCAGCCCTAGGATTTCTTTGGAAGGANACTGTGAAGAAGGCTGAGCTCCAAAGAATTGATGCTTTTGAACTGTGGTGTTGGAGAAGACTCTTGAGAGTCCCTTGGACTGCAAGGAGATCCAACCAGTCCATTCTGAAGGAGATCAGCCCTAGGATTTCTTTGGAAGGAATGATGCTAAAGCTGAAACTCCAAATTCATAAGAAAATTAATTATTTTATTGTAAAAATTGTTTTGTTTTATTCCTGATTGGAAAATAATGCAGAAAATACTGAAAAGTATATAGTATGAAGAATAAAATAACTGATATTCTAAAAATAAAAAAATAAAAAAAAATAAAGCTGAAACTCCAGTATTTTGGCCACCTCATGTGAAGAGTTGACTCATTGGAAAAGACTCCGATGCTGGGAGGGATTGGGGGCAGGAGGAGAAGGGGACGACCAAGGATGAGATGGCTGGATGGCATCACGGACTCGATGGACGTGAGACTGAGTGAACTCCGAGAGATGGTAATGAACAGGGAGGCCTGGCGTGCTGTGAATCATGGGGTCGCAAAGTGTCGGACATGACTGAGCAACTGGACTGAACTGAACTCTGCATATAAGTTAAATAAGCACCGTGACAATACACAGCCTTGACCTACTCCTTTTCCAATTTGGAACCAGTCTGTTGTTCCATGTCTGGTTCTAANAATCATGGGGTCGCAAAGTGTCGGACATGACTGAGCAACTGGACTGAACTGAACTCTGCATATAAGTTAAATAAGCACCGTGACAATACACAGCCTTGACCTACTCCTTTTCCAATTTGGAACCAGTCTGTTGTTCCATGTCTGGTTCTAACTGTTGCTTCTTGATGTGCATACGGATTTCTTAGGAGGCAGGTAAGGTGGTTTGATATTCCTGTCTCTTGAATAATTTTCCACAGTTTGTGATGATCCACACAGTCAGATGGTAAAGCATCTGCCTACAATGCGGGAGACCTGGGTTCAATTCCTGGGTCTGGAAGATCTCCTGGAGAAGGAAATGGCAACCCAATCCAGTATTCTTGCCTCGAAAATCCCATGGACAGAGGAGCCTGGTAGGCTATAGTTCATGCGATCACAAAGAGTTGGACATGACTCAGCAACTTTCACACAGTCAAAGGCTTTGGCATAATCAATAAAACAGAAGTAGATGTTTCTCTGGAATTCTCTTGGTTTGTCTATGATCCAATGGATGTTGGCAATTTGATCTCTGATTCCTCTGCCTTTTCTAAATCCAGCTTGAACATTTGGAAGTTCATGGTTCATGTACTGTTGAAGCCTGGCTTGGAGAATTTTGAGCATTATTTTGCTAGCATGTGAAATGGGTGCAATTGTGTGGTAGTNTTTTTTTTTTTTTTAACAGTAGTGGCAGTACATTTGGTTTTTGAACTGGCCTGTTTTCTTGACTTTTCTGGCGGAACTGCTAGAGTTTGCTGTTCCTTTGAAGTCTGTTCATCCCATAGTTGAGGACTTACTTTCAGTCTTAGGAACAACCTCTTCATCCTGGTACTTGCTTGCCTCCCAGGCCTGGGCAAGTGTCTTGGGCATGTCTGGGAATTCTCAGGAATGCTGTGCGTGAGGAAGACGACTTTTGGGTCTGTATTTCTGGGCATTGACATATCACTGGTTTTACCCTATGATGTGTAAAGTCATGCATCTCATAGAAGTAAGCTTCAGTCCTTCAACTTATTTTTATTAACTAGAAAAGTCATAGCACTAACATTAGCAGTGCTCTTGGGGGTAATCTAGTGTTCCTTGTGAATTGAGATTCTCAGATTTTCTCTGCCAGGAGATTTGTATTTTCCCCTAGGGTTGTGTGTGTATCTCTGTGTTCGGTGTATGTGCATGCGTATGTGAGAGATTTGGATCATGTTAAAGGTTAAATGAGTAATGCTGGACATGAGCCAACTTCCTGAATATTATCTTTTAAATCTTTTGCCTTCTGTTAGATTTACCGGGATAAGTATCTATCAAAAAGTCATGATCTCACCGTTGCCTAATATGAATTAATCTATATTTAGTAAAATAGAACTTGTTTCTAGTTTTATACCAGTTTTATTAGAGCAGTCCAATCAGTTCAGAAATAGAGGTTGCCACTAGTAAATGTGAGGTATGGCTCCTTCTAGACTTTTACCTTTGCTGTTATATATAATGTAACTATACACTTTCTTAACATATATAAGCTCATCTATTATGGACGCATATATGCAACTTTCATTTTTCTTGTAATGATATATTGTGGATATCTTTTTATGTTTCTATGTATAATTCTGCTTTATTCTCATGTCTATTCAGTTTTCCACTGTATGATTATCAAATTTACTTAAACAATTTTTGTTGATGTATATTTAGGTTGTTTCCAGTTCTTTGTCATTATAACACCTTTATATATGTATTTTTTCAGATCTGTGTAGTTATAGAGAATGAATTTCTACTAGAAGAAGCTATACGCATTCAACATTTTCGTTAATGTTGTCTATTTGCCTTCCAAGGTTGTACTAATGTACAATCCTGGCAGTAGGATATGACAGTGACTGTTTTGCTATACTTTTCTTTGCCAGTGCTGGGTATTTTGAACCTTTACCAATCTGATGGGTGAACATTTATGCTTTATTTTTTGTTTGGATTTTTTGATTGTTGATAATATTGATTCTCTTTTTACAAAGTGCTTATTGGCCATTTTAAGAGCACTGTCTCTATATCTTTTACCTATTTGAAACAAAATTGGTTTTGCTTATTTTTTGGTTGCCCTGGGTCTTCACTGCTGTGCATGGGCTTTCTGTAGTTGCAGTAAGTGGGGGCTACTCTCTAGTTGCAGGGCATGGGTTTCTCATTGCTGTGGCTTCTCCTGTTGTGGCGCCTGGGCTCGAGGGCACTTGGGCTTAGTGTTTGCAGTGTGCCAGCTACATAGCAAGGGTTCAGTAGTTGTGGCGCGTGGGTTTAACTGCCCTGTGGGATTTTTCTGGATAAGGGATCAAACCTGTGTCCCCTGGATTGGCAGGTGGATTCCTAACCACTGGACCACGAGGAAAGTCTGAAAGACTGTTTAAGATTTACAGAAAAGTTGTAAAATAGTAGAGGGAATTTCTAGAGACTTTTCATTTGAATTCCTCAAATGTTAATACTTGGTTCTTTCTGTTTGTACCTAAAATACATACGCACACATTTATTTTCTTCTGAACCATTTAAAAGTAAACTTACAGGCATGATTTCCCTTTGTCCAGAAATTCTGCATTGTGTATTTCATAAATATAAGGATATTTTCTTGCATAATCACAGTATGATGGTAATAAAATACTGTTAGCTAATGTATAGACCCTACTCAAATTGTCCCAATTGCCCTGGATAATATCTTTATAGCAAAAGAAGAAACACTCCTTTTAATCCAGGGTTCTGTGTTACATTTAGTTGAGTCTTTTCAGTCTTCTTTAATCTGGAATAGTTCCTCAGTCTTTTGTTATTTATGAATGAGATTTTTGAACCATATAAGACAGTTATTTTGTAGAATGTCCCTCAACTTGAGTTTGCCTGTTTCCTGATAATTAGATTCAAGCTATTTTTGGCATGAGCTACACAGAAATGGTGCTGTTTTATTCTCAATATCAGGGGGATGTGATATTTATTTGTACTGTTACTGGTGGTGTTAACTTTGACCCTTTACAAAGGGTTCCAGTGGTTATGTTGGTTTCCGGTTGCTGCTGTAACAGATTGCTACAAATTTAGTGGCTTAAAACAGCACAAATTTGTTATCTTATAGTTTTGGAGGCAAGAAGTCTGAAATGAGTTTCACTTGTCTAAAAATCAAAGTGTTAGGAAGGCTGGCTGGTTCCCTCTGGAGGCCCTGGAGCCTCTGCTTGCATTGTCCAGCTTCTAGAGGCTGCCTGCATTCGCTGGCTTGTGGTCTCTTCGTCCCTGCAAGTGAGTGGCACAGCCATCTTCAATCTGTCTCTCTGACCTTTGCACCTGTCATCACATTTCTGACTCTGAGTTTTCTGCCTCCTTTTTATGAGACGCCTCGTAATTACACTGGGGCCACCTGGATAATCTAGGATACTCTCTGCATCTCAAGATCCTTAATTTAATCACACCTGTAAAGTTCTTTTGTCATGTAGGGAAACATACAGATTTGGGGATTAGGTTGTGGACATGTTTCAGTTCAGTTCAGTTTAGTCGCTCAGTCGTGTCCGACTCTTTGCGACTCCATGAATTGCAGCACGCCAGGCCTCCTTGTCCATCACCAACTCCCGGAGTTCACCCAAATTCATGTCCATCGAGTCGGTGATACCATCCAGCCATCTCATCCTCTGTCATCCCCTTCTCCTCCTGCCCCCAATCTCTCCCAGTGTCAGGGTCTTTTCCAATGAGTCAACTCTTCGTATGAGGTGGCCAAAGTATTGGAGTTTCAGCTTTAGCATCAGTCCTTCCAAAGAACACCCAGGAGTGATCTCCTTTAGGATGGACTGGTTGGATCTCCTTGTACTCCAAGGGACTCTCATGAGTCTTCTCCAACACCACAGTTCAAAAGCATCAATTCTTCGGCACTCAAGTTTCTTCACAGTCCAACTTTCACATCCATACATGGGGACATGTTTAGGGAGCTATTATTTAGCCTACTGTAATGGTGTTTTCTCAGTTTCTCCACTGTAGAAGTGCTGTTTTCCTCTTTGTAATTATAGGAAGATACTTTGAAAATATATTAACATACCACTTTGTTCAAACTTTCATCCATTAGTTTTAATATCCATTGATTATTCTTGCCTGAATCAAATATTACTAGGATGGTTGCTAAATAGTGATTTTTAAATGTTAGCAATTTTATTGAAGAATAATTTACATATAATAAACTGCCCATGTTTAAAGTATACAGTTTAATAGGTTTTAACATGTGTGTACCACCTATGAAATTCAACAGTTGAGATAGTGGATAGCAAGCAAATCCATCATTCCCAAACTTTACTCTTGCCCTTTCGAAATCTCTCCTACCTCATGAGTCCTTTTCCAGGGAACCACTGATCTGCTTTCTGTCACTATAGATTAGTTTTATTTTCTATTATTTATATAATTGAAACATAGTAAGTAATCTTTTTTGCCTGGTTTCCTTCATTTATAATTATTTTGGGATTCGTCCCAGGTGCTGCTTGTGTTAATAGTCTGTTCTTTTTTATTTTTTTAAAATCACTGAGTAGTATTCCATTTTATGGACAGATCAGTTTGTGTAATCATTTACCTTTGACGGACTTTTGGGTTATTTCCAGTTTTTGAAAATTACAAATAAACCTATTGTGAACATTCAAGTCCAAAGTCTTTGTGTGGTGATTTTCTAACTCTATCTACATAATAAATTTGGCATTCTATGTAAGGAAGAGCTTTTCTCTCTTTCTCTTTGCCTCTCTGTTTCTGTCTTTGTTAGTATGGATTTATATTTTGTTCAATGGATTATGATATGTTACAGTTATAATTTATCTTCATGCTTGAATCATCCTACATTTGGACTGTGGAGATCCCCTTTACACTGGATCCTGTGTCCTTTTGATATATCCCCGTCATTCTTTGAGCACTTCCATGCTTTCTGGCACAGGATGCTATAGGACATTTCTCCACCCCAGTCCTGGAGAATCTTGTTTCTCCAAAGAGCCTGGGTTCCTTTTAGTAGAGAGCAGGACTTAGAAACCAGGATTCCAGTGCTCTAGCTATGCCTATTGCCCCTTATTGTCATTCTTTCTAGGCTCTCTCCACACACAGAGTAAAGAAATACATGTATACACATGATACCTCCATTTCCATTCCAACATCACAAGGTTTTTGTTAAAGATAGTTGTATTTCTTGGTTACTATATTTCTCAGTCCCTTCCAGTGGTGTGCTGGTAAATGGTTAACAATTGTTTCTCCAGTGGATAAAACTCTAATTTGCAGCCTTTGCCAATTTATATGGTGTAAAAGCTTGCCCTTTACTTTTTTTCACTTTAAAATAGGAGATCATATGAATTCTAGAGATATTCCGTGCTAATTCATAGAGATATTCCTCATTCTTTTCATAGGTGCATGTAACTCCATTGTGTGGTTGTACCATAGTTTATCAAATACCCTCCTGTGTATGTATTTCCAAAATTTCCCAGTTACAAACAGTTGCAAACAGTACTGCAGTGAATAACCTGTGCAGATGTATTTTGGTTTTGCTGGAGGTGTACCTTCAGGGTACATTTGTGTAAGCAGGATAGCTAGATCAAAAGATAAACATGTATGTGATTTGGTTAGATATTGTTGAGTTCCTACTCTTTGAACCAATTTTTCTTCTCACCAGCAATATATGGGTGGCTGTTCACACAGTCTTGTGAACAGAATGTGTTGTTGAACTTGTTAATTTTGCCATTCTCGTGGGTGAGAAATGGTATTTCGGCTTTCATTTGCATTTCTCTTTTCTATGGGTGAGCTTATTTATTTTTCCACATGTTTAAGGAACACTTACACACAAAGTAAATCATCTATTCATACTCCCTGCCCATTTTGGGGGTTCTTCTCCATTAGTTTTAAAGAATTATTTATATATTAGGTATATTAGTCCTTTAGCTATTGCATAAAAGTTAGCTAATTCTCTAATGCTTTTCAATTATCTTTATGTTGCTAATTTTCACTTTTGCTCTGAAAAATTTTTTATTTTTAGATGATAATTTTTTTTTTTCTGCTCAGTTCCCTGACCAGGAATCAAACCCATGCTCCTTGCATTGGAAGCATGAAATTCTAACCACTGGACTGCCATGATCAAACTTATGAAACTTATTGAAGTTAGATTTTAAGTTATGATTAGAAAACCTTTATGAATGTTTATTTCTAGTACCTGTATGCGTTCATGTTTTTCTATTTAGATCTCTGACCTATTTTGAAATTCTTGTGTATGGGGTTTAGATCTATTTTTATAATTTTCTAAGTAGCTAACATTTGTCCCAGAAGCCACTTAAGAAAAATTCCATTTTTGCCCCAGTGATGTGAGAAGCTACCTTTAGCATATATTAAATTTCCCTGTGTACTTGGGTCTATTTCTGGACTCTATATTCCCGTCTGCTGGCTTGTTGACTGTTTATGCACCAGTACTGCACTGCTTCAATTATGAAGGATTTATGATGTGTTTAAATGTCTGGTAGGGTTGGCTTCCCCCATAACTTTTGTCAGTTTTTGCCTTGCTACTTTTTCATTTTTGTGTTTTCCATATAAACTATGTTTACTACATAAAAAATAACTTGTTGGTATTTGTATTAAGATAGCATAATTTTTTGTTTATTTTTTCTTTTTTTTTTTTTGGCTGCATGGCACTGCTTTCAGGATCTTAGTTCTTGGACCAAGAATCAGACCTGGCCCTGGCTCTGAAAGCGCCAAGTCCTAACCACTGGTCCACCAGGAAACCCCTCGGCATCATGTTTTAAAATTAACTGAGCACTGATATGTTGATGACAAGAAAAATCTCTGTATTATATTATCTGCAAGTAAAGATGGTTTTATTTCTTTTCTGTCTCTTATGTTTCTAACTGATTTATCTTCTCAAATTGCATTGGTCAATACCTCCAGTATACAGTAGTGGAAGTATGAGCATGAATAAACATACACATGTTAATATATAGAGAGATACGTAAATTCCCATTTTCTCTACTTTCTTTTAACATCAGAGATGGGTGTTGAATACTGTCAGAAGCCTTGAATTACTTTTCGGTGGCTGCTGTAACACATCATCACACACTTGGTGGCTTAGAACAACAGAAGTGTATTCTCCTGCGGTTCTGGAGGTCAAAATTCCAAACTCAGTATCACTGAGATGAAAAGATGCTCAACACGACTACTCATCATGTAGGCTGTCTGCATTTCCTCTTTTGAGAAACGTCTATTCAGCTCTTCTGCCTGTTTTTTTTCTTTTTCTTTCATGTTGAGTTGTATGAGCTGTTTACATAGATTGGATATTAACCCTTCATTGTTCATATCATTTACAAATATTTTCTCCCATTCAGTAGGTTGTCTTTTTGTTTTCTTGACGCTTTCCTTTGCTGTGCAAAAGCTTTTTAAGTTTAAATAGGTCCCATTTGTTTATTTTTGTTTTTATTTCCTTTTCTTTAGAAAACAGATCCAAAAAGATATTGCTAAAATGATGTCAAACAGTGTTATGCTTCTGTTTTCCTCTAGGAGTTTTATAATTTCCAGTCTTATATTTAGGTTTTCTATCCATCTTGAGTTTATTTTTGTATCTGGTGCTAGAGAATGTCCTAATTTTGTTCTTTTGCATGTAGCTATCCAGATGATTTTTCTTTTTATTTATTAAAATGGTTAGTGGGTTTCCTTGTATTCAGTAACTTTCCCTTCTTGGAATAAATCCCACTTAGTCATGGTACAATCTCTTCTTAACGTGGTATGGATTATTTTTGCTAATATTCCATTTAGTACTTGATTAATATTCATAAGTGATATTAGTAACTATATTTTTTATACTCTATTGAGTTTATGTATTGTTTTATACTTGTTTTATAAAATGAATTAATAAATTTTCTTTCATTTCTGATCAATTTATGGACCTAAGGAATGCCTTTTTTTCCTTCGGGGAAAAAAAAAGGGTTTCATTCTCCTGTGAAAACATCAATTGCTTTTTTCTGCTCCTTAATCATTTTCTCTGTTTCTTCTAAGGAAATTTGCCTGTCTAAGCTTTTTACCTCAAGTGGGGTCAATTTTGGTAAACTGTATTTTCAGAACAGGCTAGCCTGTTAATCTTTTCTTCTATGTTTGGAGTCATACTTAGGAAAGAAACTCTTACCTCAAATATGCTTAAAATTCTTACCATAATATGTTTAAAATATATACATTCTGTATTTTCTTCTTAATGTTTATGATTTCCATGTTTACAGCTTTAATTTATCAGATATTTATTTTAGAGTGCTGTTAGAAAGGACTCCGTATTTATTTTTGGCAGAATGAACAGTCATTGTTACAATAATATTTATTGAACAAGGCATTGTTTTCTTTCTGGTTGTAAATGCTTCCTTTATCATATTAAATCCTCAGAGGTACATAAACCCATTCTTGGACTATTGTTTGTACTTTATGTATCTGATCATTAATTCTCAATATAAATAACATAGACTTTAGAATTTTTTTGGATACTTTGTAGCATTTTTTATATGGTAGGGTAAGTCTTCACGTATCTTTTCAATATTTTAGGGTCTGTTTTCATTCACTTACTCTTTTTATTTTGGTTTTAGAATGAACTGAAATTTAAAAAGAAATTCCACTAAAATTTTTATTGAAATCATTTTAACTTTATAGGTTTGCATGGGGAGACTTGAATCTTTCCAATACTGGACTTACTCATTTTAGACTAGGATATATTTCCTGATGTTCTGAAATCTTTGTATTTTTTTAAAGTAATGTTTTATAGTTTTCCTTCAAAAAGCCTTATTCCTAGATATTTTATAGGTTTTATTGATATTGTGAATAAGATTTTGTATTTTAGACTACATTTTAAAATGATTATTGTTGATATATAAGAAAACTGTTGATTTTTTTAAAAAAGTATTTAATTCAGTTCCTAGCTTTTCATTTGAGAATCTCTTGTTTTCAAAGTAAGTAATTATATATCTAAAAATAATGTCAATTTCTGATTTTTTGCCTCTATCTGGAGTGACAAAGTGGAAGGGTGTCACCCTGACAGTGAAGGGCATTTACAGAACTTGAGATCCGCGCCGAGCCTCTTTTGCTGTCAGTGTTGACTGTGCGAGCTTTGACAGCGCCTAGAGATAGGGGCCTGTTGCTGTTCTGCTCATCGTGTCCTTCCGAGGAGCCTGCTGCAGGGTGGAGTTCTCGCCAGCTGTGGCTTTGGCACAAAAGTCAGAATTAACTGCTCTGGGGCAGGGCACTGGCTGAGTTCCTGGTGTCCAACAGTCACCCTCCCCGGATCTCTGTGGCTGCTCCAGTTTCAACCCCTGCTGATTTGAGCTTAGGGTTTTCAATGACTCTGCTGGGAAAGTTTGTGGACTGTCTTCTGTTTTGTGGAGGTTGGAATACTGACTTCTGACCTCTATCCTCTGCCCATCTAGTCCTATCTGCTTTTTGTATTATAGAAATTCCTTCAAAACGTGCACCTTCCTCCTCAGTGGGCCCTTTCCTATTTTTTTGTTGTTGCTGTTGATGGTTTGTTATTTTAGTGGGGCCTGGGAATAGATGAGACAGAAAGAAGACTTCAACAAGACTTCGTGTTTAAGGGATAGACGTAGGGAGAAAGGGGACTTCTTGGTGGTGCAGTGGTAAAGAATCTGCCTGCCAATGCAGAGAAGCGAGTTCAGTCCCTGAGTTGGGAAGATCTCCTGGAGTAGGAAATGGCAACCCACTCCGGTATTCTTGCTTGGGAAACCCTATGGACAGAGGAGCCTGGAGAGCTACAGTCCATTGCGTCACAAAGGGTAGGATGCAACTGAGTTGCACACATGTATACCCGTAGGAAGAAAGACTTCAGATTATAAAATCTATGCAGTATATTCTAGAAAATGTAGAATATATAGAAGCATGCTAAGGAAAGAATTGCTTTTAACCTTTGGGTGCCCATCCTTCTAGTCATTTTTTCCCCCTTATTCAGAGTTTTTGCATTGTACACTTTCTCAGGTTTTGATTTCACTGAAACTATTTTCAGTTGAGCGAAGTTGCCTTTGTAACTGACCTGATGACTTGACAGGAGGAATGCTTAGACATGTAAAAACATCATGTGGACCCAAGCTAGACAGAGGTGGGGCTGTCTAATTGAGGATTACAGGGGCAAGGGAAGCATGTTGTTGGCTTATAGAACAAGGCAGGTGTGGAAACTGGGCTGTGGTTTCATTCTTTGCTTCACAATCCATTATTACTGCTTAAGAGAAGGCTTAAGGGCATAACCAGTGTAGTGGCTTTGATTTTAGGTTTAGGAAAATGTGGCTGAAAATGGCAGTTTCCATATCCTTTGCTGGGGTATCCCTGACACTTTTCCAGTTGCTTTCTCAGATGACGACACACTTATTTTTGAATAGCTAACAGCTACATTTATTTCACTGTTGTCTGCTTTCAATGAAAAAAAATCATGTTGATCAAACACATATGCTTTTTGGTTTCTGTGTCCATTAAAAATCTGATGTGCCTCTCTCAATTCCTTTAGTTTATGAAGCACTTGACAAACTCAAAATTCATGATCTCATTTGGTCCTTCCAACATCCCCATTTTATAGTCTAGTGAGGAGGGGTTGAGCTTTTAGCTCCAAGTCACATATCTTGTTTGTGGTAAACCTGAGGCTCAAACCCAAGTGTGGCATTAAAGCCTGCGAGTGTCTCATTTAAAACTGTAGAGAAGTAAGCCAACTGGCAAAAAGTTAGATTTGGTTCTTATCCTCAAACAAAAGAAGCTGTGTGGTTGAGTGGTTTCAGAATACAGAGCCATTGCTTTTTATCCTGTAAAATGAAGATAATTAATTATACTTACATCAGTAGGATTGTTATAAGAAAATAAGCAAGATGTCCCATGCTAAATACTTGGTGTGCTGTTTGGAACACAGCAAGCATTTGATGTATATTAGCCCAAGTTATTAATATTAATTAACAATACTTAATCTATGTTTGCAGATAAGGTGAGTTTGAGCCATTTAGCTTTACCTCTTCTGATAAAAGATATAGAAAAGAAGGACCAAGGTTGAGAGCAGAGAGAGGTAAAATGAAGTCTTTGGTCTTTTCCTGTCTTCTGTTACCATATAGCTTTTAATAAATAGTGAAGATTTGGTAATACTGTTAGTTGAGAGTTAAAATCTTTCACTGTGGTTGGAGGAAGTGGTAAGGAGAACTTCTCTTCCCTGTTTCTTATTTTCTTCGGCTGTAAACATGGAAATAGCTCCTGATTCACTGTGTTTATATAGAGCACGTTGTGGTCCGTTAATGCAAAGTACAGCACATTAACACATCCCAAGGCCAGTCTTCAAACAAATGCAGCCTTTGTGTGTAATGCAAAGTTAGTGCCTTCTCCCCATTCTAGGTGGCTCTCTGGGCTTCCAATGGGCATTATGCCAATTTGCACTTTTTACACAAAACTGGAGATTATAAAAAGAAATGCAAACCATGAGAGTCTTCTCTGGCCTCTTCTCCTTTGCATTTATTGATAAAAACAATCATTCTTCCCCACCCCATTCTGCTGTATTCTCTAGTTTCACATGCAAGCATCCTGCTTTCCTTGAGGCAGGAGCCATCTTCTGTCTTTTGTAATTTCTATGGCGGTAGTTCTCAAGCAGCATTATAGTCTTTGGAGTGTTACTGAGGCCAAGCTCTCTCTGCTTGCTACACAACAGGCCAGTGAATCTGAGAGACAAGGAGTTGAGGCAAGGAACACAACTTTATTTGGAAAGCCATCACACAGAGAAGAGGGCAGACTAATGTCTCAAAATAACCATCTTTTGGGGTCTGGAAGCCAGGCTCTTTTATAGAACCAGAGAGAAAAGCAGTAAGGAACCAAAGTCCAAAGGTAGAATAGAGAGGTTGGGGCAATGAGAAAGTAAAATGGGCCATCAGTCTTGTAAAACAACTCTGTCTGTGAATGACCAGCATCAGGCAAGGGTTGTGTTAGTCTCTTCTTTCTTGCAGCCTTCACAGGTGGGCAGGGTCAGATTATCTCTCTGTGAGCTGAAAAAAGGCACTTTAATAGTCAGGCAGAGGGGCAGCGTCTTCTGAGGCATGCCATTATGTATGAATATAGTAACAACAGCAACGAAAAGCAAGTCAAATAAACAGTTCCAACATGGAGTCACAATTGGTTCTTCTCTGCAGCAGGAGGAGTATAAAAAGTGAGATTTCCCCACCCCAGATCAGAATCAGCAGGTCTGGGGTAAGACCTGGGGGTCTGCCTGTTTACCATGCTGCCTTGGTGATTCTGGCATAGGTGGTCCTTGGAGCCCACATCTAGAGAAACTGAAACTGTGTAGCAGATGTCAGGATAAGGTGGATGTGAGAAGCACCACAGAATTGAATGTGCGGATGCTCTGTGTGATAGCACATGTCATTCCGCTGGTGGTTTGGAGGCTGCAGGTATCCTTTGCTTCCCCTCTGCCTTGTCTTTCTGCCTAGCATCCACATGATGGAAAAAGATCATTGGAAACAAATTCTCAGAGGTCCCTGCAGAATGAGCCTTAGGATTGGGCACAGAGGAGGAGTACATATACCTGGATTCATTGAGACCAGACCTGAGTGTTAGGGGTGGATTTGAGGAGCTGGTGCCAGTGGAGTTACCCTCCATCAGGCAGCCCATGGAGATTTCCTTCTCCTCTGAACCCACACCCCACCTGGACTGGACTGCCCACTGGTATCACAGCAGACTGTTTTTTTTATTCTTCTTCAGCTCACACATCTCCTGAATATGGCACATTTGTGCTGGCAAATTTTTTGTCCTAGAGAAATTAAAGTGGTTTTATGATTAAAGTACTAATCCATTGATTAAAACTTGAATACTTTCTTATGGCTGGCAATTATAATTATCTTTTATTTTTTGTCTGGCTGTTAATTGCAAAAACTGATAAACATCTTTTACTGTTGTGATTATGTAACTAGTGTTCATTTTAACATTGTAGGAAGGGGAACCCCTTCCACGGCCTGAGAGTGGACTCTTGTCTAACACTCGGAAATGAACTGTCCGAGGAGACACGCCTGCTGACGAAGCAAGAGACTTTACTGGGAAGGGGCCCCTGGGTGGAGAGCGGCGGAGTAAGGGAACCCCAGAGAATTGCTCTGCCGTGTGGCTCACAGTCTTGGGTTTTGTGGGGATGGGATTAGTTTCCAGGTTGTCTTTGACCAATCATTCTAACTCAGGGCTTTTCCTGGTGGCACACACACACTGCTCACTCAAGATGGATGCCAGCGAGAAGGATTCTGGGAGGTGGCAGGACATGTGGTGTCTCTTTTTGACCTTTCCTGAACTCTTTCCGCTAGTGGTGGCTTATTACTTCTGTGTTCCTTACCAGGACTTTCCGCTGTAAAATAACTCACCCAAATGATTACTATGGTGCCCGGCCAGGGTGGGTGGTTTCACTCAGTGCGCTTCCCCTAACATTAATACCATTGTATCATGATTGGTCAACGGAAAATAATAGAATTCTGTATCACTAAGTTGGTGATGGACAGGGAGGCCTGGCATGCTGCAATTCATGGGGTCACAAAGCACTGGACACGACTGAGCAACTGAACTGAACTGAAAGCTACCATTTAACAGAAAAACCTGTAACCACTTTTTAAAATCCAGATGCACATTAAAATTATCTTGGAATATTTTGAAAAATATATATGCCCAGGTATTGTTTTTTTTTTTTTTTTTCCAAATGTGATTCTAATGAGCAGCCACATTTAAAAGCAACTGGAAAAATATTGGACTATATGATGATCTTTTACCTTTATCTAGTTTGTTTCTTTTTTTTCTATTTTATATTCAGTGCTCCCATTTCATCTGGGTTTCCCTCGTAGCTCAGTCGGTAAAGAATCTGCCTGCAGTGCAGGAGACCCAGGTTTGATTCCTGGATCGGGAAGATCCCCTGGAGAAGGAAATGGCAACCCACTCCAGCATTCTTGCCTGGAGAATCCCATAGACAGAGGAGCCCAGTGGACTACAGTCCATGGAGTTGCAAGAGTTGGACACAACTTAGCTACCAAATCAGCATCATCACCATTTCATTTAGCTTATGTTTTCCGATTTTTCTGTCTGTTTTTGTTGTTCTTTCTCAAACTTTTATCAAGTGTAGTAGAAAAGCTTTTGTATACATATATGTGCTTGAGCTCAGCCATGTCTGACTCTTTGTGATTCCACGAACTCTAGTCCACCAGGCTTCTCTGTTCATGGGATTCTCCAGGCAAGAATACTACAGTGGGTTGCCATTTCCTTCTCCAGGGGATCTTCTCAACCCAGGGACTGAACCTGCATCTCTTGAACCTCCAGTATTAGCAGGTGGGTTCTTTACAACTGAACTGCCTGGGAACCCTACACACACACACACACACACACACACACACACACACNTCGCCCCGCCCTCCTGTGTCTGGGTCTCGCCTTTCCGCGCCTCCACACCTCTCAAGGGTCTCGGTCCTGCCGAGTCTGCCTGTCTCTCTGAGTCCCTGACTCCCTCCGTCTCACTCTCTCCATGCCTGGGTCTGGTCCAGCTTTCTGTTTCATCCTGGGTCTCTCTCCCTGCCTTCCTCTTTCGCCATCTCTGTGTGTTTCCCTGGGTCTCTGGTCTCTACGCTCTCAGCCTTCCTCTCTGTCTCCATCTCCGCATGGGTCTTCCTGTCGCTCCCCTTCCTCTCTCATCTCCATCTCTGTCTCCAGGCACCTGCTCCCTGTTCCTCTCTCTTTCCTCCCCTCTTCCTCTCCCTGGTTAACTCTGCTCCCTCCTACACACCTTTGTCTCCGCCCCTGGCCAGGGGAGACCTGGAGGAAGAAGATCCTCCACCACCACCCCCCACCGCCTCAGAGTGGGCTCGCCCGGAGGCACGGAGTCCCCCAAACTCCGCTCCCTTCCTCAGCCGAGATCCCNCGACTTCACTTTCAGTTTTCCCTTTCATACTTTGGAGAAGGAAATGGCAACCTGCTCCAGCGTTCTTGCCTGGAGAATCCCAGGGATGGTGGAGCCTGATGGGCTGCCATCTATGGGGTCGCACAGAGTCGGACATGACTGAAGCGACTTAGCAGCAGCAGCAGCATAGTAAGTATAATGTGTATGTATATTTAGAAAACGTGAATTTTTGCTTAGCTAAAATTTATGACATTTTGGTTTCACTGATTTGACTAAGTATGAATGGAACGCTAGATTTCTAATTTATGTTCACTCAAAACTTTGATATAGTTCCATCTATTTTGATGTCTCATATTACTGCTAAAAGTCTAGAAAGCTTATTATTTTAGTGATTTTTAAAAATTTTTGAATGAAGCTTGAANATTTGACTAAGTATGAATGGAACGCTAGATTTCTAATTTATGTTCACTCAAAACTTTGATATAGTTCCATCTATTTTGATGTCTCATATTACTGCTAAAAGTCTAGAAAGCTTATTATTTTAGTGATTTTTAAAAATTTTTGAATGAAGCTTGAAACTTCTAACCCAGTTCTGAAAATGTAAAGAAATATTATGTTATATAAAAAAACCCAGGAAATTAAAATGTGATACTGTATTATTAACTAAAGTACAAATTTTGTTCATATTTCACAAAATACTAGTGTCTATTACTTGGTTTCATACCTCATTCAGGATTCCATATTATATTTAGTTGCATTGCTCAACTTTAGCTGCATGCAACAAATTCTGATAAATTATCTTCTCATTTTTATTCTGTTACAAATGTTTTCTAATTTTCCTTGTTATGGCTTCTTAGATATACCCAACATTTAAAAGTGTACATTTAATTTCCAAATGCATTTAAAATATCCTTGATATTAATTTCTCATCTAAATGCTTTCTTCTCTGCAATCACTCTGTCATTTTTTTCAGTCTTTTAACCTTCTTGAGGCTTTCACTGGCTAAGTCAAAGATCTTTCTGGATAAAGTCACATTGCACTGGAAAATATGGGGGTTATTTTCAAATATCTTTTGATATTGATTTCTAACATCATTATACAGTGATAAGAGAACAGACTCTATGATCTCAGAACCTTTAGACCATGATATTTTTACATCTTGTTTTATGACCATGGATATGTTCCAGTGTCTCCTGGTTTATAGCCTATGGGAACTTGGATAGAATTTGTACCCTGATGTTGTGTGAAACTTATATAAATCTTAATTATGTGGAACTGGTTCATAGTGCTTTTCAGGTCTACATTTCTGTCTATTTATTCTATTAATTTTTGAGAGTTTGATATTGAAATTCCAACTAAAAATCTTAATTTATCTACCTAAAAATAATTGAAAAAAAAATAATTGTAATATATGGTGGAACTGGTGCTTCCCTGGTGGCTCAGATGGTAAAGCATCTGCCTGCAATGCAGGAGACCTGGGTTTGATCCCTGGGTCAGGAAGATCCTCTGGAGAAGGAAATGGGCAACCCATTCCAGTATTTTTGCCTGGAGAATTCCATGAACAGAGGAGCTTGGCGGGCTTCAGTCCACAGGGTCGCAGACATGACTGAGCAAGTCACTCACGTAGTGGAACTATATGTAACTTTGTTCTATATTTTCCAAATCTCCTGTAAATGCATTATCATGCTTTTATAATTTAAAAAATAAAAAAATTTAAAAAGTTGAATGCTATTTACCTCTATAATTTGAGCATTTTCAACCTTATATTCTGGGTCTTTGGGAGGTTGCTGGGTTCTTGAATCTGCCCCTCCTTCTTTTTCATCTCCCTGCCTCACCTGGGACTCCAAGACCAGATCCATTTTTAAGGCTTACCCTCCTCTGTTCCTTCTAGTGATTGCCTCCCCCCTCCCATTATTTTCTGACTCCTAATCAATTTTTCTTTTCTTTTTCTTTTTGTTTTTAAGTTTTTGAGGTGTCATTTGCCTAAGATGAAGGATACAGACCAACAGGTTTGAAAACTGCACGTACGGGTACAACTCACACCTCCGTGGAAAGATTGTTTAAACAATTAAAATTTTTTTAACTTTATTGATTTTGGTTATTTATTTTTGGCTGCTCTGCGTCTTCCTTGCTGCACGTGGGCTCTCTCCAGTTGCTGCCGGCGGGGACTGTTCTCTAGTTGTGGTGCGTGGCTTCTCGCTGTGGTGGCTTCTCTTGTTGCAGAGCACAGGCTCTGGAGTGTGTGGTCTTCAGCAGTTGCAGTGCACAGGCTCGGCAGCTGTGGTGGACGGGCTTAATTGTCCCGAGATCTTCCTGGGCCAGAATCAAACTGGTGTCTCCTGCACTGGCAGGCAGATTCCCAATCACTGGACCCCCAAGGAAGTCTGGGAATATCTTGACTGGATGCATCGCTATCATTCCAGGAAGTTCCCTCATGTCTCTTCCAGTCCACCTCCAATTTCTCCCTTGAACTAGGCAATCCCTGTTCTTACTTCCTTTACCATAGAAGCAAATCCTAGAATGCTTGCCTGTCCTAGAACTTCATATAAATGGGATTACACAGTAAATACTGTTTGTATCCAGCATTTTTCATGAACATAATGTTTTTGAGATTCATCCACATTGTTTCACCGTCAGTAGCTCTCTCCGTTCTATCACTGAGTAGTATTCCATTGTATGAATATACCACACATTGTTTATCATCCATCCATTGTTAGACATTGGGTTATTTCCAGTTTGGGGCTATTGTGAATAAAAGTCCTGTGAACATTCTTGTATAGGTCATTTTGTGACATACACTTTCCTTCCACTTGAGTAAATGCTTCAGAGTAGAACTTTGGGTCATAGAATAGTGCATGTTTAGCTTTTTGAGAAACTGCCATTTTTCAAAATGACTGTAACATTTTCACACTCCCAGCAGGAATAAATGAGAGTTCTGATAGTTCAACATCCTTGCTTACATTCAAATGTTGAATTTTTAATCTCAGCTGTTCCAGCGGGCATGAAGTAGATAGCCTTGTGACTTTAATTTGAATTTCCCTGTCATGTTAAGCAACTTTCCATGAACTTTTTGGTCAAGGGAATATCTTTTATAAAAAGTTTATAAAGTTTAAGTATTATGCCCAGTTTTTACTGGATTGCTTATATCTTTACTATTAATTTGTTGAAATTATTTGTATACACTGGTTACAAATATGTTTGACAGACATATGTACTGTGAATATCTTCTTCCAGCATGTGGCTTGCCATTTACTTTTCTTAATAATCTCCTTTATGTAGGCTTTTAATGTTGATTAAGTCCAACTTTTTTTTTTCTTTACGAGTATGTATTTTTATCCTCTCTAGGAAATCTTTTCCTGCCCCAAGGCTTGAAAGGTATTTGCCTGTGTCTATAAACCAAAGCTTTTTATTTTGGTTTTGCATCTGGTGTGTGCATTAGTAAGACGTAATGTTACTAAACCTTTTAAACATTAATTTCTGAATATTCTGTATCTTTAATGCCATGTAAATCATGTTTAATTTCTTTTTGCTGCTGGTATATGGAAATGCAATTGACTTCTGTGTATTGATCTTGTGCCCTGCAATATTTTTTAATGTATTAGCTCTAGTAATTTTGAGGAGTAAATTTCTTAAGATTGTCTGAGTACACAATCATGTTATCTGAAAATATAGGCAGTTTTACTATTTCCTTTCCAACAAGTATGTTCTTTGTTTTTTTTCTTGCCTTATTTCCTCTTTATTAGAAGGAAAGTATTCAGTCTTTCGCCATTTAGTTGTTAGCTAGGTTTCTGTAGATGCCCTTTGTCACAGTAAGGACATTGATAATTTGTGTTCTTTTCTTTCTGTTTCTCTTATTTTTTGATCAACCCAGATATAGGTTTTCTGATTTTATTAAAGTTTTCAAGGGACTAACTTTTGGATTCACTAATTTGCTTTATTGTTTGCCCATTTCTGTTTCATCGTGTTCTATTATTTTAACTTTCTTCCTTCTACTTACCGCAAATTTAAATTTATTCTTCTTTTTGTGGTTCCGTAAAGTAAAAGTTTTGGAGAAGGCGATGGCATCCCACTCCAGTACTCTTGCCTGGAAAATCCCATGGACGGAAAAGCCTGGTAGGCTACAGTCCATGGGGTCACGAGGAGTCAGACACGACTGAGCAACCTCACTTTCACTTTTCATTTTCATGCATTGGAGAAGGAAATGGCAACCCACTCCAGTGTTCTTGCCTGGAGAATCCCAGGGACGGTGGAGCCTGGTGGGCTTTCGTCTATGGGGTCTCACAGAGTTGGACACGACTGAAGTGACTTAGCAGCAGCAGCAAAGTAAAAGTTTAGATCATTAATTTTAAAACCTTCTTTTTCCCCTTTTCTAATATTAACATTTGAAGCTACGGATTTCCCTATAAACACTGGTTTTCTGCCTCTCATAAACTTTGATGTGTTGTTTTCTTCACCATCAGTTGGTTTGAAATATCTTTTGATTTCTTCTGTGAATCCCAATCACTTTAAATGACTCTATTTAAATCTTATATCTTCTCCTTTCTGATGACCCTAATGTGTTTTCTCTTTTCCATCTCATTTATTGTATATTTTCTCTCGGGGATGGTTTAGTCAGTTAGTTGTGTCCGCTTCTTGTGACACTATGCACTGTAGTCCATCAGGCTCCTGTGTCCATGGAATTTTCCAGGCAGGCATACTGGCTTGCCAGTTCCTTCTCCAAGATATTTTATCTGTATAGTCTTATATTCTGTCTCAGTCTCTAATTTTTTTATGCATATACATTTTGTGTGTGTGTGTGTCTTTTACTGACTCCCAAAGGAGGCAATGGCATCCCACTCCAATACTCTTGCCTGGAAAATCCCATGGACGGAAGAGCCTGGTGGGCTGCAGTCCATGGGGTCACTAGGAGTCAGACACGACTTCACTTTCACTTTCCACTTTGATGCATTGGAGAAGGAAATGGCAACCCACTCCAGTGTTCTTGCCTGGAGAATCCCAGGGACGGGGGAGCCTGGTGGGCTGCCGTCTCTGGGGTGGCACAGAGTTGGACATGACTGAAGTGACTTAGCAGCAGCAGCAGCAAATGAACACTAAGGGACTCCATCTTTGTAACCTTTTTAAGTACCTTGTCTGTAGTTGGTATACAGTTAACAGACATTTCTTAAGCCATTGATGTGGGATCTATTGTGGGTGATGAAGTTTGGGTATAATCTAGATATACTTAAAGTTGACTAATTAAAAAAATATATCAACTAATGATGCAAAATAGTATGTAATAAGGGCTAAAGAAGAGGAATCATCATTAAACACACCAGGTATTCAGAAGAGAGAAGGAAGACTGTAGGATAAATTGTCTGAGGAGGACCTCAGGGAGGACTTGGGATTTGAATTGGCCCTGAAGTGAGGTGGGATTTAAGTGAAGAGGAGGAGATGCCATTCCCATGGTAGGAAAGTCATGTGCAGTAGTCCTGGGGTATAAATGCACACTGCCCATTTGGGGGATGCAAAGAGAGCAGCATGTGGAGAGCTAGGGGAGAGAAGTCAGGGTGCTGGAAGGCAGGATACGGGGTTACGGGTTCAGCACATTCGTTTCTGACAGCAAACCTGCTCTGTTATCTTGGTGTTCATTGCTGCTTACGCAACGACATCTCTTCTTTTCTCCTTGGCCTTCTTATTCCATACCTGCCAGTCAGGGCTTCTCAGCAGTGCTTTCTAAGGAGCATGGGAAGGAGTTTCCAGGCCATAGCTCCTGCCACTTTGCACCCGGGCTTGGACACTCTGTTTTCTCTTGGAGATTTTCTTTCTTGGGAGCCTCGGGAGTCCAGTCACTCCTCTGAAGCAGCAGTTCTGGTTTTTTAAGGCTGGCGGCCAGGAGGCCTGGTGATTTGGTTTGTTTCCAGGAAATCCTAGTCTAGCTCCACCCTCCCTACCCAGCTCAAAGAGTGTCCGCACCCTTAGTTGAGAAAAAGGAAACCACCTTTTCCAAATGAATATCATAAAACAGAGAACCCAAGAGTACTTCCCTGGGAAGACCAAAGCACTTCTGACTACAAATCAACATTGACACTGGCCCTTTGTATCCACCCATTCATTCCCTCAGGAGTCTTTGTTTTCATTGTTCTAGTGCATCTGGCTGAGAACACAATAGGCATTTTCATCCCACAGAGTGTTCCTGTAGACCTTTGGTGTGCATAATATTAAGCTAGATATTTGGGGGGTGTGTGTGTGTGTGTGTGTGTGTGTGTGTGTGTGTAGGACCTGTCTGAGACTCAGAAGAAGCTACAGGCACTTGGGGTGGAGTTGGGCCAGCAAGGCTACTCACAAGGAGGGGTGGCAAACAGCAGATTCAGGAGCTGGACACTCTGAGAGCCCAGAGGAAGAAGCATTAGGGCTACTCAGGGAAGGCTTCCAGAAACCCTGGGGCTGGAGGGGCTGGATTTGGACCAAGACCAAGCATCGTCCTGGAGTTGCCATTGAGCACTGCACTCCAGGGGCAGTTAGAAGTCTACCCTGCTGAAACACAAGAGTGTGTGTGGAGCAAGGAGGGTAGAGAAATGAAGCTTTGGTGGAAGCTATTTCTTTAGGCTTCCCAAGGCCTAACTCTATGCTCAAACAACAGCCAGAACCCATAGAACTAAATGTATTTCTAACTAAGATTTATTTGTATGTCCATGTGTAAAATTTACTATACTTTCAATAATCCATTTTTAAAAAAATGCAATGTGAGTTATGGCCAGTTAAGTTTCTTTCTTTTTTTTTAATAATTAATTTATTTTTTTACTTTATTCTACTTTACAATACTGTATTGGTTACCATACATCGACATGAATCCACCACAGGTGTACACGAGCTCTCAATCCTGAATCCCCCTCCCACCTCCCACCCCACATTGTCTCTCTGGATCATCCCTGTGCACCAGCCCCAAGCATCCTGCATTAAGTTTCTGAATCCATGTTGAAATCAGCCTCAGGCCTTGCCCTTGTTGGGTCTCTCTGGGACCCTTGTTTGTTCAGCCAGGCCATGAGGAGTTGCAGCAAATGGAAGAGAGAAATTCTGCTTCTCCAGTGTCCTGGGCTGAGCAGACAGGAGACAGGAATCTTCAGGAGCCCCCTCACCCCCACCCCTGCCCCCACTGGCAGAGAGGTCCTTTCCTCAGCAGACAGAGGGTTGTGGGGCTGGGCTAGGGGTGGCTCATTTCACCCCCAGGACACACCAAGAGACCACCTAGCCAAGCTCCCTAAGGGCCTGCAGTCTGGATCAGACCACCTATTACATGCACTTGTGGGGCAGGAACCAGGGAGCCATCTGCAATAGGAGACAGTTTAGCGGGTATTCTTCAGAGCTCCTGGTTTGTTGGTTTGGGGAGCTGAGGAGACTGATTTTTAAAAGACACTGCATCCAGGGCTACTGCTTTGGGAGACTTAGGCAGCTTCCTCCAACCTCAGAGCACATAGTAGAATAAAATTGGGAATAAATGGCTCACTCGATGGACCAGAGTTTGAGCAAGCTCCGGGAGTTGGTAATGGACAGGGAAGCCTGGCATGTTGCAGTCCATTGGGTCACAAGGAGTCAGACACGACTGAGCGATGGAACTGAACTGAGTTGAAACGGCTTCCTTAAAATGTAAAAAAAAAAAAGGAAAGAAAAGAAAAATTCCTTTCTCCCAAACTGGGGCCAGGCCATCCGGGGCCTGCTGGCTGCTGATCTTCCCTTCTCACTACAGTGGGAAGCCAGCCCCTCCTCCCTCTCCTGGGGCCTGGCTCAGTGATGCCCTTGACCATCAGACCAGGCTTCTTGGCCGCGGGAAGAGCTGTCGGGGTGAAGCTCGGAGACAAAGGGGAAGCCGGAGTGAACGCTGTGTAGCCCTCGTTACGAGGACCTGTGGTGTGAGTGAGCTTCCCCCTGCAGGATGGAGCTCACTCGGCAGAAGGCTGGAGGGGGGCTCAGCTCCTGCTGCCTGCCTGGCCTGATCAGGGCATGGTGGGGACCCAGGGAGGGGCCCCGAGCCAGCCAGCTCCCTCGACCATGTGCCTCTCAATGCTCTGTCACTTCCTTCCTGTTTTGTGACCCTATAGTTTCATAATTCTAAAAAGTCTTCAACAGCTACACAAACTCTGAACTTCTGTTTTGTTCTTTTTGATCACATGTGCGTTGGAGGTAAGCATCTCAAAAAGTCCCCGTGGCCGGCTTCCCCGGCGTCCTCGCTTTAGGCCTAGGGGCTGACATCACCCGGTTCCCCATTTCACACAGTGTTGTTTTTTTCCACCAGACTTCAGACATCCTCAGCACCATTGGCTATGACAGCATCATCCAGCATCTGAACAATGGCCGCAAGAACTGCAAAGAGTTTGAAGACTTTTTAAAAGAAAGGTACATTCTGTTTTTTTTTTTTTTCCCTCTGAAGACGCAGTGGGCAGAACGCTCCCACACAGACAAGGACAATTTACAGGTTTTGTTTGTTTTCAGTGGTTCACAAGGCCTGTTGCTGTACGTTACAGAATGATACCCAAGAAGTAAAGGATATCTTGGTCCTAAAGCTCTTAGGAACTGGTGGGAGAGATAAAGTTTATGAATGAAACGACAAACAAAATGTAACAAAGTGCTGTGCTCTGTGATACCTGTGATACTGAAGGACCTCAGGGGAGAGGGAAAGATTGTGGAGGATTGGCTAAAAAGGGGGACAGCTTCATGGAGGAGGAGATCCCAAAGTGTCCCTCAACTCGAGGTGCCTTGGATGAGTGGAGGATCACCGGGGGACTGTAGGCTGGGCCTGTGCAGTGGAGGGAAACAGCCTGGTTCAGAGACCACTGAGCTGGGGGATCAGTGAGAAGGATGCAGGGGCAGGCCCCTCTGGATGGTGATGGGCTTGGAGGTCTGGGGGGATCTGGCGTGGTTTAGAGGATTCCCTCCCCTCCTCTTCCCTTCTCTTCCTTTCCTTTAAGATTAAAAACATTCTATACTTGATGGGTAAGTTAGTTTGTGGAATATCTCATTCATCTGGAATCCTCCATTTCCCAGTGATTCTGGATGGAGAAGTGGTTTAGGGGGATTTTTGGTCAAAGATCTGGGTTGTTGCCAGGACCCAAACTGATGAACCTGTTCTGTTTGTAAGGCAGTGAGTGAGAGATCTGTAACTTGGAGTTACAGACAGCAAAATGTTTTCAATCAAGTCTTTTATTTTCTACTCAAGAAGACATTGCTGTTGTTTAGTCGTTTGCGACCCCATGGGCTGTAGCTTACCAGGCTCCTCTGTCAACTGGATTTCCTAGGCAAGAATACTATAGTGGGTTGCCATTTCCTTCACCAGGGGATCTTCCCGACTCAGGGATTGAACCTCTGTCTCCCGCATTGGTGGATTCTTTCCTGCTGAGCCACTAGGGAGGCCCAAGAGAACACTGTTTAGTAGCTAACTTGTGCCCAACACTTTCATGACCCCGTGGACTGTAGCCCACCAGGCTCCTCTGTCCATGGGATTTCCCAGACAAGACTACTGGAGTGGGTTGCCATGCCCTCCTCCGGGGGAGAGCATAAGGGTAACAAAGCTCACACTGATTGCCCATGCTCTGATGGCGAGGCGTCTCCTTCTTAAACTGTTTCAAAGGTCTTGGGGAGCTAAGTTCTGACATACTGTGAGTCTCAGGAGAGGTGGACAGAGAGAGGTCTGTCCACTGTCAGGCTCCATGGAGCTGGTCACTGTGCCTCCTTTGAGAGACCAGCCTCCATCTTCTACCCAAGCTGGTGGAAAGTGGTGATGCCGAGTTACAACTTTCCTTTCTCTTGGCAGGCACTGGGGGTGGGCTTCCTCCTTTCTGCAGCAGAGCTCTGACAAAGTAGTAAACACACAAGAGATTCCCCACTGCACAGGGTATAGAGATTGCAGAACATCCCTTGCTTTTGTATTTCTCGGGGTCGCACAGAGTCGGACATGACTGAAGCGACTTAGCAGCAGCAGCAGCAGCAGCAGGGCATTTATAAATTTTCTCCTGAAAGTGAAATAACTTTGCCTCACATACACGAAGGAGGTGTTGGCTACTAGTCTAAGCTTCTGCTGCCCAGGCAGGTCGAGTCAAGGATCCCCTGATATAACCAGGATGGTGGTGTGTATCAGTGGTGTCTGCATTTTTTTTTTTTGACTATACCCCTCAGTAAGAAAAAGTCATTCCCAGGTGGCTCAAACGGTAAAGAACCTGCGTGTAATGCCAAAGACTTGGGTTTGATCCTTGGGTCAGGAGATCCCCTGGAGAAGGGCATGGCAATTCACTCCAGTATTCTTACCCACAGAATCCCATGGACAGAGGAGCCTGGTGGGCTACAGTCCATGGCGTCACAAAGAGTCGGACACGATTGAGTGACTAACATACACTCAGTAAGAAATACATTTTACACTGCCACCCAGTACACATATGCATAAAATAAAAGTTTGAATAAACATTAGCATCCTATTATTTTATTCAGTTCTATTTAATTAAAAACTGCTGGTCATAATCCATTGAATTGATTTATGGTTTACAAATGGGCCATGATGACTCACGGTTTGAAAATCACAAGTCCAAACAGGACTCAAAAACTAAGATCTCACTTTTAAAGTGTTTCACAGAAATATGTGGGTAAGAGGAGAAAGCATGTGCAAATTAAAAATCATTAGATTTTTATGTGGTATTTCTAGTATGTGGTCATCTTTCTTCATAAGTTTCATAGCAAAAGAAGCCAGCCTTGTATCCTCTGGTCTGGGGGCAGAATCTGCTGGCATCAGGTCAAGGTGTCGTATACATTTGCCCTGGGTGGGGGACTCGAGGCCCCTGAGCAAGGGGGCTGCTGGCTTTGGGCCTCCTTTCCTGCTGGTATGCTTGCCAGAGGAGACTGCTCCATCAGCGGCACGTGTTCTGTTCATGGTTAACTCAGGAGGGGAGGTGCCATCCTCTTCAGCTTTGGGGTCCAGCCTTTCTTTTTTGCTGTCATAGATGCAGGGTGTATGTGGGGCCTGGGCCTCCGTCTGGGCCGTGGTCTGATATTGCTGAAACTCCCATTTCAGGTCTTGAGCACTACTTCACTGAGCTGCCATAAATTTCAGGTGGAACCCTGGGATGTTTGGTATTCATATGGACTAGAGAAAAAAACACACACAGGGAAAAGATAACAGCAGTTTTTCATGTATTATTTATTATTTTATCCCTGGATTGGGAAGATCCCCTGGAGGAGGGCGTGGCAACCCACTCCAGTATTCTTACTTGGAGAACCCCATGGACAGAGGAGCCTGATGGGTCCATAGGGTCACAAAGAGTCAGACACGACTGAAGCAATTTAGCATGCATGCACATTTGTTATTTTGTTCATGAAGTGTGAAAGTGAAACTGTTATTTGCTCAGTGTCATGAGGTCTAATCACATACATTTATAACATATCTATGATATGGGACTAAATATGCCCTATATTTAGGGTGGTGGCCTTCTATGCCCCCAAAATGTTGAAGTCCCACCATGAACCTCTCTGGAATTTCTGGTAGGTAGCTCTACCTGCCCAGGGGCAGCAAGGGGTAGGGAGAGATACTGCATTCCCTGGGGGACCTCCCTCTCCCTCTCTCTCAGAGGCAACTAGGACTGGGTCCCTCCATGCTGTGTTTCAACCTCCATCTTGGAAGCTAGGAAGTCTCCTTATCCTTGGTTGTACCAGATGGATTGCAGTAAATCCATCTATACTCGTTTGCTCACGGACAGAACAGAGGCATGTCACACAGTCCTCTGGAGTGGGCAGGATTGCTACATTTCTTGCATCTGTATGGCCAACCCGGAGGCAGTGTCTCAATGTGTGCCCTGTAGCTAAGGAGTCCCCAGTAAGTCCTGGATGATTTAGTATAACACAGCAAATAAGTAACAAAGCAGAGAAGCAAATAATGTATCAGGTAAATTGTAAATTGCCTTATCTTCTATCAGTGACTATATAGTTGATGACAACCACAACCAACCTCTGAACAGCTACAAAATAACAAATCACACATTGAGCACTTGCTGTGTGGTGCTCTTGGAGTTTTGTCTCAGGATCTTTGTTACAGTTGGGGTTTACAAATCCCTTTGAAATAGCCTCCTTTGACACAGTCAACTGCATAAGGTATTATTATTTCCATTTTCTTTGCATGAAAATGCAGCTTTTTGAGATGAGATTGGATAAGTAATTTACCATGGGAACCTAGAAAGTCACAGAATCCAGAACAGCTCCAGAGGCATCTCACGCAGACCCTGTGTTGATGACTTATCCACTGCAGGCAGAAGGGCAGGTGATTTCCAGGAGCCTGGGCTTGTTCTCAGCACAGAGATTTCTCTCTCTCCCTTTTCCTTCTGTTTCGTATTCTCACTCACCACACTCACTCCATCTATCCCAGCCAGAGAGATTAGTGAGTGTGTTTTGGATGTCTCTGCCTCTCCATCTTTACTCCATATTTCCCCACCTAGAATGTTCTCTTTTTTCTGTGACTCCTAAGTAGATTCTCTCCATCTTTCAAAGTCCAAGCCAAATTTCCTTCTCCTGCTCTTCTTTTTTTTCCTTTAAAGGCAGCGTTCTACATAACACTCCAGCCTGAGGTTTTCCACTGGCTGGCAATTAAAATGAACTTGTCTTGTCTCTGGTAGCCCAAGCTTATGGACTCTCCTGCCCCTGAAACCCTCGATGGGGCCAGACATTATGTACTGAGTTCCTGATACGAGCAGGAAATGAGAAATATAAAAATGAGGATAGGGACTTCCCCAGCAGTCCAGTGGTTAATAATCTGTCTTCCAATGCAGGGGATGTGGGTTCTTCCATCCCTGTTCAAGGAATTAAGATCACACATGCTGTGGGCAACTAAACTCATGTGCCACAACTCCTGAGCCTGCATGCTCTAGATAGAGTCTGTGCTCAGCAACGGAGAAAGCCTGCGTATCTCAGAGAGAAACCCTTGAGCCGCAACAAGGGGAGCTCGTGTGCTGCAACTAGAGAAACCCCCCACGGGCTGCAACAAAGAGCCCCCGGGCCTCAGTGGAGATCCAGCGCAGCAAAAAATTTTTTAAATGAGGATAATCCTGCTGCAGAGGGTGGCTAAGGTGACTCAATGAGATTATATCCATAGTTGCCATTTATTGAAGGCGTATTAGTTGTAATGGACAGAGGAGCCTCATGGGCTATAGTCCATGGGGTCATAAAGAGTCAGCCATGCTTGAGCGACTGCATGACAACAACTATTAGTTACAAACTCCAACATCATTTAAATATATTATCTCATTTAATTCTCAAAACACCCCTGTATAGCAAGTTTTATCATCATTATTTTACAAGTGAAGAAACAGAGATTCAGAGAGGTTATGCAACTTGCTTAAAATCAGACATGTAATAAAGGGTTAGATCTGATTTCAGGCCTAGGAAAGTTGGACTCTGGAATCTGTGCTGTCAACTCCTTCAGTTGAGTATAGTACCTGGCACAGAGTAAGTGGTGGGTGAACGGTACCCATTACTAATATTGTTAGATTAAGCCTAGAAGGTAGATAGAGAATATATCAACTCCGTTTTACAGCTGAGAAAGCTGAGGTTCAGTGGGGATTTAAATGACTTGTCCAAGATTATGAAAGCAGTAAATAGTAGAGCCAGGACTTCTTGACCCCACATCTAAATTTTTTTTTTTTCTACTTTATTTAGTGGTCTCCTAGGAATGTTGTGCATATATTCTTTGAAAAGAGGTTTCTCTGGGACCTGGGTGGTGAGATCAGCCCTCTTAACTGTGTGTGGCAACATGATGCTGAGTGGGGAGGAGGGAACCATGCTTGTGAAACCGCTTTGTGAAATTAGCAGCTGTAACTGTGGATCCTAGCCCCAGTGCTTTGGGCCCTGGACTCTTTCCACAAGCTCCTGTGCTCCCTCTGTTCTTTTTCAGGGAGAAGTCAACCTATCTTGATTACAACTCTCCTTCTGGGGTCCTCACTGTGGGCCAGTCGTCTTTTAGGATGGGCTTGAGAATGATAGATTGCCAAGGTGGGCGTGACCAGTTCCCTTAGATGTTAGCCTCTCATGGTCAAGTTACAGCCAAATCACTATTACTATATGAGTTTCCTAGGGATGCTGTAGCAAATTACCACGAATTGGGTGGCTTTAGATAACGGAAATTTATTCTCTCCTAATTCTCAAGGCCAGAAGTCCAAAATCAGGGTCTGCAGGCTCATGTGCTCATAAAGGCTCTAGTAGAGAGACTGTGTGTGTCTTTTTCTTAGCTTCTTGTGTTAAATGAATCCTTGGTTTGCAGCCTCTAACTCCACTCTCTCCTATCATCACATGTCATTCTTCTCCTGTGTCTTCCTGTCATCTTCATATTGAATTAAGTGAAAGTGAAAGTTGCTTAGACGTGTCTAACTCTTTGTTGGACTATACAGTCCTGGGAATTCTCTAGGCCAGAATACTGGGGTGAGTAGTCTTTCCCTTTCTCCAGAGGATCTTCCCAACCCAGGGATCGAACCCAGGTCTCCCACACTGCAGGGGGATTCTTTACCAGCTGAGCTGCAAGGGAAGCCCTCTTCTGTTACGTATATATTATTTTGTACATTTTATTATGGCCCCTGTTACGTGGACTTCATATTCAGATGAAAGTACTGGTTTACATCCCCTGCTGTCCCTCACCCATGCATTCTTCTAGGCAGGCCTCATATTTCGGTCACCTCTACGTTCTCCCAGTGTGATGCCTGGCACATAGTAGATGTTCAGTAAATGACAAATTAATGAGCAGATGAGAGGGAAATTTTGGATAGTTGGTAGGAGGGTGATCTAGATAAAAGCTTACTTATTTGGGTGTGATTTTTGCAAAGTCCTAGTGACTCCTTCATTGGCTGCAGGTCCCTGGACTCCACCGCTTCCCATTTGCAGTGTTTCTCAATCTTGTGGTTGTTCACCTGATTTCATGAAGATGAAGTTGTAGTTTCATTTTTATCAAAGCTCCTTGTTTTCTTCAAAGAGCACACTGTTATGCCTGCTGGAACTCATTACTGTCATCCTTCAGTATCCGTGGGGGATTTTTCCAGGACCCCCCAAGATCCACAGCTGCTCAAGTCTTATATAAAGTGGTGTACTATTTGCATATAACCTATGTACACCCCCCTGGATACTTGAAATCATCTCTAGGTTACTTATAATACCTAATCAAATGTAAAGGCTATGCAAATAGTTGCCAGTATGAGCAAATTCAAGTGTTTTTTTGAAACTTTCTGGAATTTTTCCCCCAAATAGTTTTCATCCTTAGTTGGATGAATCTGTGAATGTGGAATCTGCAGTTGCAGAATCCAAGGTTGTAGAGGGCTGACTATACTTGTCAGCGGAGAAGGCAATGGCACCCCACTCCAGCACTCTTACTTGGAAACTCCCATGGACGGAGGAGCCTGGTACGCTGTAGTCCATGGGGTCGCTGAGTCAGACACGACTGAGCGACTTCACTTTCACGCATTGGAGAAGGAAATGGCAACCCACTCCAGTGTTCTTGCCTGGAGAATCCCAGGGATGGCGGAGCCCAGTGGGCTGCCATCTGTGGGGTTGCACAGAGTCGGACACAACTGAAGCGACTTAGCATACTTGTCAGATTCTAGGACTCTCCATGGGGATCAGATGCTGTCTGAGGTGAGTTCACATTCCTGGTGCCTTAGTGCTAGAAGAAAGGAATTGAGTAAATTCTGCCCCTAGAAACCACAAAGGATTATCAAGAAATCTTCAGGATATAATTCTGAAAAGATAAAATATATGTACTCTATATAAATATTTTTAATGAAAATAGCCTTAATTCCTTTTTACATGTAAAAATGCTAAATGTTCACTGCAGAGGATCATAAAGAGCCTCATCCAGGTTAAGTTATTTAATTAATGAAAGAATAGTTCAAGTATCTAGGAAGGGAAACAAGCCAAATTCTCAAAACAGGAATGGAGAGCAGGGAACCTGGATCACCTTGGTCTTCTCTTCAATGACAGAAGCCAATGGAAGAAGTTTAACAGAGTTCTGAGGGAAAGTTTTAGAACATGCATTACACCAGCAAGGGTATCATTTAAATATAAATGCCACACCATCATCAAAAATTCTGCAAATAATAAATGGTGGAGTGTGCAGAGAAAGGAATTCTCACACACTGTTGGTGGGAATATAAATTGGTGCAGGTTCTATGGGGAAACAGTGGAAACAGTGTCAAGCTTTGTCTTTTTGGGCTCCAAAATCACTGCAGATGATGACTGCAGCCATGAAATTAAAAGACGCTTACTCCTTGGAAGAAAAGTTATGACCAACCTAGATAGCATATTCAAAAGCAGAGACATTACTTTGCCAACTAAGGTCCGTCTACTCAAGGCTATGGTTTTTCCTGTGGTCATGTATGGATGTGAGAGTTGGTCTGTGAAGAAGGCTGAGCGCCGAAGAATTGATGCTTTTGAACTGTGGTGTTGGAGAAGACTCTTGAGAGTCTCTCGGACTGCAAGGAGATCCAACCAGTCCATTCTGAAGGAGATCAACCCTGGGATTTCTTTGGAGGGAATGCTGCTAAAGCTGAAACTCCAGTACTTTGGCCACTTCATGCGAAGTGTTGACTCATTGGAAAAGACTCTGATGGTGGGAGGGATTAAGGGCAGGAGGAAAAGGGGACAAGAGAGGATGAGATGGCTAGATGGCATCACGGACTCGATGGACGTGAGTCTGAGTGAACTCCGGGAGTTGATGATGGACAGGAAGTCCATCATGTCTGACTCTTTGCGACCCCATGAATCACAGCACGCCAGGCCTCCCTCTCAGCATCAGAGTAAAGGAATGCCCATTACTATCATCACCGAATGTTAATACTAATTAATTTTAATTGTTAGATTTTGTACAGTTTGTTGTTTTCTTCTTTGTATTTTTCTTTTTGCTCATTTTGGAACAATGAGCATGTATCATTTTAATAAAGTAGATAAGGTTATTATTTAGAAAAGACAGGTGAGAGTGGGAGAAACTATATAAGTAAGAATAAAAACTATGTAAGAATAAAAATTGAGATGCATAATATATGAAGAACTTCTACAAAATAATAGGAAAAAGGTAAAATGTTCAGTTAAAAAATTGGGGTAATATGCCTATGTAACTCATAAAATTACATATAGAAATAAATATATAAAATGCATAAAATGCATAATCACTGAAAT